>PVJL010006149.1:0-96638 GCA_004026885.1 Lyroderma lyra | reverse complement strand
ATGAGTGAAATCATACAGTTCTTTGTTTTTTTCTGTCTGGCTTATTTCACTAAGCATGAATGATGTCCAGGTCCATCCATTTTGTTATAAATGGCAATATTTCATCTTTTCTTACAGTTGAGTAATATTCCATTGTGTATATGTACCACGGCTTCTTTATCCAGTCATCTGTCGCAGGGCATTTTGGTTATTTCCCTGTTTTGGCCACTGTGAACAGCGCTGCAATGAACATTGGGGTACATACGTCTTTGCGGACAAAGGTTTTCAAGTCTTTTGGGTAGATCCCCAGAAGGGGGATTGCTGGGTCAAATGGTAACTCCATTCCCAATTTTCTGAGGAACCTCCACACTGCCTTCTACAGTGGTTGTACCAGTTTGTACTCCCACCAGCAGTGTACCAGAGTTCCTTTCTCTCCACAACCTCTCCAGCACTTGTTATTCCTTGTCTTGTTGATAACAGCCATTCTGACAGGTGTGAGGTGGTATCTCATTGTGGTTTTGATTTGCATTTCCCTGATAGCTAATGGGGATGAGCATTTTTTCATATGTCTGCTGGCCATTTGTATGTCTTTGTGGGAGAACTGTCTGTTTAGTTCTTCTGCCCACTTTTTAAATGGGTTGTTTGTTTTTTTGTTGTTAAGTCGTATTAGTTCTTTATATATTTTAGATATTAGACCCTTATCTGATGCGTTCTTTGCAAATATTTTCTCCCATTCAGTTGGCTGTCTCTTTGCCTTGTTGATGGTTTCCTTTGCTGTGCAGAAGCTTTTTAGTTTGATATAGTCCCATTCATTTATTTTTGCTTTTAGTTCCCTTGCCTTTGAGGTCAGGTTCATGAAGTCTTCCTTGAGTTCTAGGTCTATAAGTTTAGTACCAATGTCTTTTTCTATACAGTTTATTGTTGCAGGTCTGATATGAAGGTCTTTAATCCACCTCGAGTTAATTTTTGTATATGGAGAGAGTTGACAGCTCAAGTTCATTCTTTTGCATATCTTTTCCCAGTTTTCCCAGCACCACCTACTAAAGAGGCTGTCTTTTCCCTATTGTATGGTTTTTGCTCCTTTATCGAAAATTATTTGTCCATAAATTTGTGGGTTTATTTCTGGGTTTTCAGTTCTATTCCATTGGTCTATATTTCTGTTCTTCTGCCAGTACCAAGCTGTTTTCACTATTGATGCTTTGTAATATAAATTGAAGTCAGGGAATGTAAGGCCACCAGTCTTATTCTTTTTATGTACTATTGCTTTGGCAATTTGAGGTCTTTTATGGTTCCATATAAATTGACTAATTCTTTTATCTATTTCACGAAAGTATGATTGTGGGATTTTGATGGGTATTGCATTAAATCTGTAGATGGCTTTGGGCAGAATGGCCATTTTAACAATGTTAAGTCTTCCTATCCATGAATAGGGGATATTTTTCCACCTCTTAAAGTCTGTTTCAATTTCTTTCAGAAGTGTCTTATAGTTTTCCGTGTGTAAGTCTGTCACATTCTTAGTTAATTCCCAGGTATTTCATTCTTTTTGTTGTGTAACAAAGGGAACTGACTCCCTCATTTCTTTTTCTGTGGATTCGTTGTTTGTACATAGGAATGCTGTTGACTTTTTAACGTTGATTTTGTATCCTGTGACTTTACTATATTCGTTTATTGTTTCTAATAGTTTCCTGGTGGAAGCTTTGGAATTTTTTATATACAGGATCATGTCATCTGCAAATAGTGACAATTTGACCTCTTCTTTCCCAATTTGGATACCTTTGATTCCTTTCTCCTGCCTGATTGCTGTGGCTAGAACTTCCAGTACTATATTAAATAGCAGTGGTGACAGGGGGGGCATCCCTGTCTTGTTCCTGATTTTAGGGGAATAGGCTTCAGCTTTTCCCCATTCAGTATGATGTTAGCTGAGGGCTTGTCATATATGGCCTTTATTATGTTGAGATACTTTCCTTCTATACCTATTTTATTTAGTGTTTTGATCATAAATGGATGCTGTATCTTGTTGAAAGCTTTTTCTGCATCAATTGAAATGACAATATGGTCTTTATCTTTGATTTTGTTTATGTGGTGTATCACCTTGATTGATTTTCATATGTTGAACCATCCTTGTGCTCCTGGGATGAATCCCACTTGATCTTGATGTATGATCTTTTTGATGCATTGTTGTATTCTGTTTGCTAATAGTTTGTTTAGAATTTTTGCATCTGTGTTCATCAGAGATATTGGTCTATAGTTTTCTTTCTTTGTGTTGTGTTTGCCAGGCTTTGGTATTAGAGTAATGCTGGCCTCATAGAACGAGTTAGGAAGTATTGCTTCCTCTTCAATTTTTTGGAAGAGTCTGAGGAGGATGGGCGTTAATTCTTCTTTGAATGCTTGGTAAAACTCATTGGTGAAACCATCTGGTCCAGGGCTTTTGCCTTTAGGGAGATTATGGATAATCATTTTAATCTCTTCACTATCAAT
Organism: Lyroderma lyra; assembly: GCA_004026885.1. NCBI lineage: Eukaryota > Metazoa > Chordata > Mammalia > Chiroptera > Megadermatidae > Lyroderma > Lyroderma lyra. Next base: position 94,181 of record PVJL010006149.1, on the reverse strand, counting down.
TGGTCTATTTAGATTATCCAGTTCTTCTTGGTTCAGTCTAGGAAGGCTATAAGTTTCTAGAAACTTGTCCATTTCTTCTAGGTTGTTAAATTTAGTGGCATAAAGTTCTTCATAATATTTTCTTATAATCCTTTGTATTTCTGTGGTATCAGTGGTAATTTCTCCCCTTTCATTTCTGATTTTGGATATTTGTGTCCTTTCCTTTCGTCCTCTGATTAGTCTCGCCAGGGGTTTGTCAATTTTGTTGACCTTCTCAAAGAACCAGCTCTTTGTAATATTCATTTTTTCTATTGTCCTTCTGTTCTCTAATTGGTTTAGCTCTGCTTTAGTTTTTATTATTTCTTTTCTTCTGCTGACTTTGGGTTTTGCCTGCTCTTCTTTTTATAGTTCTTTAAGATGGGATGTGAAGATGTTTACTTGTGATTTTTCTTATTTCTTAAGATAGGCCTGTAATGATATAAATTTCCCTCTTATTACCACTTTCGCTGTGTCCCAATAATTCTGATACGTTGTATTTTCATTGTCATTAGTGTCTATATATTTTTTAATCTCATCTTTTATTTGTTCTTTTATCCAGTCCTTTTTTAATAAGCTGTTATTTAATCTCCATGTATATGTGTTTCTTTCTGCTTTCCTTTTACAGTTGATCTCCAATTTCAAAGCCTTGTGGTCTGAGAATACACTTGGTATGATTTCGATCTCCTTGAATTTGCTGAGGCTACTTTTGTGACCCAACATGTGGTCTATCCTTGAGAAAGTTGCATGTGAACTAGAAAAGAAGGAATAGTCTCTTTTTTCTGGATGAAGTGTCCTGTGAATGTCAATTATGTCCAATTGCTGTAATGTGTCATTTAGAGCTGTTGTTTCCTTATTTACTTTCTGTTTGGATGATCTGTCCATGGCTGTTAGCAGGGTGTTTAAGTCTCCCACAATGATTGTGTGTTCATCAGTTTCTCCTCTCAAATCTGTTAGTAGTTTCTTTGTATATTTTGGTGCATCCTGGTTGGGAGCATATATATTAATTAGTGTCAAGTCTTCTTGTTGTTGTGTTGTATTGTGCCTTTTATCATTATGTAATTCCATCCTTGTCTTTTACTATCATTTTTAACCTGAAGTTTATTTCATTAGATATCAGTATGGCAACTCCTGCTTTTCTCTGGTTACCATTTGCTTCAAGTATTGTTTCCCATCCTTTCACTCTGAGTCTGTGTTTGTCCTTATGGCTGAGGTGTGTTTCTTGGAGATAGCATATGGATGGGTTCTGTTTTTTAATCCAGTCTGCTACTCTGTGTCTTTTTATTGGTGAGTTCAGTCCATTAACATTTAGAGTGATGATCAATATGTGAGGATTTCCTGTGGCCATGACTTATTTCTTTGTTTGTTTTTGTTTTATTTTTGTTTCTTGTTGCCCCAACTTTGTTCCATTTTTCCTGATGGTTCGTTTCAGGTCGAAGAGCCTCCTTTAGTATTTCTTGAAGTGCTGGCAAATTCCCTCAGCTTCTGTGTGTCTGAGAAGGTCTTTATTCCACCTTCATATCTGAAAGATAATTTTGCTGGATAATTTATTCTTGGCTGTAAGTTCCTCTCTTTTAAATTTTTGAATATTGGATTTCAGTCCCTCCTGGCTTGCAGAGTTTCTGCTGAGAAATGTGATGCCAGTCTGTTGGGTTTTCCTCTAAAGGTTATAGTTCTTTTTTCCCTGGCTGCCTTGAGAATTGTCTCTTTGTCTTTAGTTTTGGACATCTTTAATACCATGTGTCTTGGAGAAGATCTGTTAGGGTCCAGGTATCTAGGGGACCTGTTTTCTTCTTGAACTTGGGGTTCCAGATCTTTCCATAGGTTTGGAAAGTTCTCATCTACTATTTGTTTGAGTATGCTCTCTGTAGAGTGCTCTACCCCTTCTTCTATTCCTATTATCCTGATGTTGTTTTGTCTCATGAAGTCAGATAGTTCTTGTAGAGTTCTTTCAATCCGTTTGGTTCTGTATTCCTTCTCTTCCTCCTTCTGAGCTGTTTCCATGTTCTGGTCTTCGATATCACTAATTCTTCCCTCCATCTGGTTGGCCCTGTTTCCTATGGCAGTTATTTCGTTTCTCACATCTTTTAGTGTATTATTTATCTCTCACATTTCCATCTCAATCTTTCTTATGTTTTGAATTTCTTTGTTAAATTGTTCCTTTTGTTCATGAAGTTCCTTTTTTATGTCATTCATGTCCTTTTTTATGTTGTTTATGTCAGCCATGGTGCTCTGCCAGTATGTTTTCATTTCTCTCACAGCCTTTAGAATGGCTACTTTAAATTCTCTGTCACTTAATGCGGAAATTTCTAGGTCTAAGAAGCTGTCTTGATAAATTTCCTGTTCTTTCTGAGGAGTTTTACTTTTTAAGGAATTCATCCTGTCTGCTGGGGTTCTTCCTCTTTGACATAAGGGCGTTATGTTCAGTAGTGCCCAGGAGCCCAGATTGGTACTTTTGTGGTGTCTTGCTGTAGGGCAGACACAAGGTGGTTCGGTGGGGGGCAAGTTTTGGGAAAGAGAGGGGTTGTTTATTTCTTATTTCTGGTCTCCTGCTACGTCTGGAGGTGGTGCACATCTATCATTGTCCCTCTGCTTCCTGTAGTTAGTTAGTTGGTTGGGGAGGCTATAGGAAAGGGGAGAGGTCAACAAAAGGCACACCGGGGCAGCTCCACTTTCTGCCATATGCTGGGGAAGCTAGGTGATGCGGGCCCAGGCTGCTCCTGCTGGCTGGGGCGAATACTATCAAATCCATTTTTCTTCCCAGACCTGCTTCTGTGGCCAATTGTTGGGGCAGAGTCTGCGGGCTCACACTGTTTTTAGGACCCAGGGGCGCACGAGCAGGCATACACACAAGTCCGTGGTAGGAAGGCAGCCAGCCCACCTGTGCAGCGGGCTGGGAAGGGTGCCGCAGCCCTGCGTAGGAGCTGCGCATGCCACGTCTGCAACTGGCCCGCCTCCGTAGTGGGCGGGGTATAGGAGCTGCAGCCCCGCGCAGGAGCCGCACACGCCACTGCCAGCAATTGGCCTGCCTCCTAGTTGGCCGGAACTGGGAGCCGCAGCCCCGTCTGTGTGGGGGCCCTGCGCTGCCCGCGCGGCAGCCAGCACACCGTGGCAGCCAGCTTGCCCCGGCAGCGGGCCAGGACCAGGAACTGCAGCCCCATGCAGCAGCTGTGCACGCCTGCGCTGTGGGTCCCAAGGGCGCCTAGAGCCAAGATGTCGTCTCTGCAGTTCAGAGTCCTCGCTCAGCCCTGCTACCACTCAAGAGTTCCAGAGGCCGGCTCCCAAGGTCTGTCCCCAACTTGCCGCCCCAAATTCCAGTTCCTCAGCCTAGCTCCCCAACGGTCTCCCACTGTTCTGCTGCTTTGCTAGGGCTTTTCCTCTTGTCGCCTCTTGGTTTCTCCCCTCCCACGCACTGCAGTCAGCTGCAATCAGGTCCTGTTACGATCCGTCTTTGCTCCCTCCCCTCTCTCCCGCTCGCCCCTTTCTCTCCAAACCTTAGGTGTTTACTTGCAATGCGTGGATGTCTCAGCTGCCATTTTTTGTCACCTAGGGTCCTCTTTCTTGGCTCCTGGGTAGCCGTTCAATTGTGTTTTCTGGGAGAGGTTTTAGGGACCTGCTCTCCGGTCGCCATCTTGTCCTCCTCCCCAGATGTACTGTTTTAAATAGGACAGAAAACAATGATACTGGCCCATTTCAAATGGTACATCTGGTCAGCCTACTGACACCTTGAATTTAGCCCAGCAAGACTCGGCTGACCAGATGTATCATTTGAAATGGGATAGTATCGTTGTTTTCTGTCTCGTTTAAAACGGTACGTCTGGTCAGCCTAAGAATCAGGGCTGTCCATAAGCAACACCGGCAGAGCCTCACACATACCGTTCTGGGCTCAACCTCAGAGTTTCTGATCCTTGGGGCCTAGAGTCAGGGCCCAGTTTTCATCCCCAACACGTTCCCAGTGATGCTGATGGTGCTTCTCCGGGGACCACCGTTTGAGAACTGTAATACCATGTTAAAATAGAGAAAGACAGAAGATGGAAATAATGCTTTTCTGCTAGAGTGTTCTCCTGCTTTCTCTGAGAAATGGTGCATTAAGAAGCACTAAATGTCCAATTTATGAAAAGAATTTATCATTTGTTTATGGCAATAATAACGACAGAGAAATCTCAGAAGTTTTGGTGAAGAGTTATGACCCAGAATTATTTCATTTGAAGATACTATATGCTACTTGTGTGTATTTATTCTGAAGAAAGTATTTCATTTTGTTCCTTCTTTTCATTTTTATGATACTGATGTTTTTTAAGGGAAATTACAGACATTTTGACATTCTACCTTCTAAATACTTTAGTATGTATCTGTAAAAAATGAGGACATTTTGCCTATATAACTAAAATAGCATTATTGTGCCTAAGAAAGTTAACATGAAACACTCATCATCATCTAATACTTATTCCATACTCAAATATTTAAAAATAGTCCCTAAAATGTCCTTTTCAGCTGGCTTGTCCACACTAGGCTCTAATCCAAGATAATATATTGCATTTGGGGGTTATGCCATTTAAACCTTCTTTGTTTAGAATAGTTCTTTGTTGTGTGACACCAACTTGTCAAAAAGAGTGGGTCGTTTATCTTGTAGAATACCTCCTTTTTCTGGATTTATTCTGCATTCTTGTGGAAAGGCTTGATTAGATTACAACAAACATTCTGGTACAAGTACATACTTGCTGATATCACGTACTCCATACGACATTACATCGGGGGACACATAATGTCCAGGTTCACACCATTTGCATTGCTTTGACTGCCATGTTAGTGACTTCCTGATCATCCTCTTTGACATTACATTTTCTTCTTACTACCAGAAAATAATCTGTGTGCTGTTACTTTAGTATTAGACAAATGTCTGATCCCTCCACACATTTTTTACCTCATGGATTTAATACCCCTTGATAATTATTGCCTAAATCAATAATTTAATTAAAGCTTACAAAGTGATAATTTATTAATTCTATCACTCCTTCAATGTATTAGCTGGCATTCTTTTAAAAATGAAAGCTTTTGCTTACAACTGAGGCTATTTTTGTCATCTTAAGATCTATTTTCTACAGAAAAGCTCAATCTTTCCCATAATTTACTAATTTTCAAAGTAAAAGATTCACGTGTTGACAAGTCAGATATTCTAGCTTTCTCTGTAAGTATCAATAAGGACACATTGATTTTCACAGATGAATGCGATTCAGTTGCCTAACATTACTCTGAAAATGTATTCACATGACACAAGTAAGTTGTCAAGAAGCAATGAGCTGAAGATAGCTTATTCTGACAGAGAACAGGTGATCACGTTTCCAAGAAAACTCAAAGCCTCAGATGTTCTTGTTAGCTGTTTCTATGCAACCCTTCAGGGAAGACGCACCCAACCAGTGAGGTACTGACGAGTGAGAGAGGACATACCCTTTGTTTTGAGAGGAATTCATTCCAGCATGGCTTAATATAGCCAATGCAGATTGGGGAAGCGTTGCCACTAATTTTTATTAATAGAAATAGTAAAGAAAAAACGTGAGGGTAGAAAGAAAGCTTCAAGGGGAATGTAATCTTTGCAATGTGTTTGGTTTGAGCCTATTTTGGGAATGGTGATGGTGGAAGAAATGCGGGTCTTTATTGTATTTATAACCATGCTGAGCTTGTAAAGAGAAAACAGACTAAAGTCATTAGATGAATGGAGCAAGACAGTTAAGTGTAAACACAAGGGGCATGATTTATATGGAGGTCTGCAGCGTTTTTTTTCTATCTCCTGGAGTTTACTTAAAAAACAAACAAAAACAAAAACAAAAACCCCTAGCACTGCAGAATTAGAAACAATTCTCCGCTACCACAGGTTGAAATAAAGGTGAGTGCCAAATTATTTTGGTAAGGTTGCTGCTGATAGTCACAGTCATAGGTTTTTAACTCTGTAGGTCCATGAAGTTGAACTTCTAGCATATGTTTAAGAATCATGTCACCCCTTCCTTTTCTACAAGTTGCAGCCAAAGGGACACACAATGTCTTTGATTTCCGTGCTCTGACTGAAGAAAGTTACCATGAGGATGTGTTAATGTAAAAGATAAGAGTCCTTCCTCTGCCCCTTCCCGTTGGCTGGACACCAGGCACCATTCCCGGGAAAGCCACGTAAAGCTCTGGACTGGGTGAGCTTTCAATTGCAAATGCCATTAGCTTGAGTTATAGGCACCTTTCCTGGGACATGTGCCCCTAGATTCTTCCTGCTGGATTGACCTTAAACCCAAGCCACACTGACATCTTTCATCTCTGCTGATATTCTCATGTCCATTTGCTAGTTTTAGAATGAATTGCTAGTTTTCCAGAAATAGGCGTAAAGTAACATCCTGAGAATTTTCCAGGTTGAATTTTCGGGATACGCAAGGTTGTCCTTGGGTGGAAAGTTGTCGTGTGTCAAAGTTGACAGAAAATGGTACCTTACAAAAGAATAGTAAAGGTAACATTATTTCTCATTCCAGAAACATTTACTGAATATTTACGATGTATCATGAAGAAATGAGCTCTCTTATTCATATGATACCTATTTTCAACTAATAGTCTCATTCACAGATCATGACTCTATAAAATTAAGTCTAAATCTAAAGATGGAAGAACATTTTTGCCTTTATAGATAGGGTCTTCAATTTAACCTTTTATCACATTCATACAATAAGACAGCAGAGGATACAAAATGCTTCTAAGTCTCAGCTTATTGTCAGTTATTAATACATATAAGCTTTTTGAATGCTTGTTTGGTTCATACTTTAATGACTCACAAAGAGCTGATGTTATTGTATAATTTCATAATAATCCAGTGATTCATGTAGCTGTTTGGTAAATTCAGTTCTATGTGTATATTTTATCTTTCATCCCAGGTTCAAATTTGCCTTTGAGATACTTTATCTTTGGTTTAAAGACAAGAGAAAAAGGAAATGGGAGATACTTTGCAAATTTGTGGATCCTTTATGGATTCAATGTTTATTGAACATTGTAAATAAATTGGTAATTCCAAGAACCCTGTGGTTGTTTTAAGACCAATTTTTCTCAGGTCTAGAAAAATATAAATATAAAATGCTATCCCTGGTGAGGCTTCTGAAATCAATTAGTTGTTTCTTATAGCCAGTGGTCTTCAGTTGGAGGTTTTGATGTGTGAGTTATGTCAACTTCAAAAGGAAACTTCTGTAGTGTGGGATGAAATATAATTTTAAAAATTTCAATTCTATTTCCATTCAGAACCAGAGGCAATTGTACTTAGCATTCTCTGACATAGCAAAAGTCTTGGGATTTAGATAACCATGACTATTAATAATGAGGAAGTTTAATTGAGAGTTGGAGTTGTGTAGGTTTTTTTTTTTTTGGACAAAGGTTGTGATTTTCTGAATTCTTATTCCTTCATTAAAAAAGAAGTTTCTGTATTTTCTGAAACTTGCTAAAAATAATATATTGTAAATGAAAGCATCATTTTATCTGAGTATATTGTATTTGTAAAGAAAATTTGGGATTATTTGCAAGTTATTACATATGGACAGAAATCAGTCCTAAAATCATCCAGATTTTCTGGGAATTGCATAGGCCCGTTAAATGTGTCCTGGGACAGTCTGCTCACCCTACACCTGAGACTAGGAAATGCAGTAAAACCTGCCACAAAAGGTGGCCTCATTGTCCTGCACAGCTTGCTTATGACTCTTCCAAAAGACTCACTCCGGTGCCTGACTTTCCCCCTTCCCTAGGACCTGGGGCACAGGGATATATTTATTCTTTCATCCTCCAGCCTTTAGTCTGATGCTAGGGAAAGATCCTCAATGTCTTTTATAAACAGGTGGTGCTGTGGCCTATATCTGCTGGAGCATGGCTCAGTGCATACAGCTGGAGAAGACATTGTGGCCTCAGGACAGGAGCCCAGCCCAAGGTGGAACAAGCCTGAGAGTCATAGAGAACCAGGGTTTTAAGTTGAGGAATTTACCACCTGTCCCTCCCTCAAAATACCCCCTGTGAAGTTCTGCAGTCCAATTGACTTCATATTGCTCTGTTACATTTTTGAAGTGACTGGGAAAAATCTATCTGTCTTTAGAGTCTCCTCATTGGTCCTACTTAGAGTTAGATGATTCTGCAGATGGGTTTGGCTTTGATAGTATGTGTTCCCATGATGTGGAAGACCTTAATCTTAGTGATGTCTCTCTTTAAATCAGATTAGGTGAGTGGGACACAGTTATAGAATATAGAGTTTTGGGACATAATAATTTACTTAACAGACATTTATGGAATGCCACATAGGTAACAAACACTGTTTTAGGTGCTAGATAGGTAACAGACGTAAATTGAAAAAAAAATAAAATCCCTGCTTTCACAGAACTCAGTTTTAGGAAAAAAGATAGCTCAAAACCAAAAATTAAAAATAAAAAAGTTGGTCTGTTAGGTGGTAATAAGTGCTATGGGAAAAAATAAAGCTCAGTAGGCAGGTTGCAATTTAAAATTGAGTGGTCAGAAGGCTTCACTGAGATGGTGACTTCGAACAATGACCTGAAGGAGCTGGAGGTGAGGTGAGCCCAGCAGATAGGTCAGAGAAGAGCGTTTGGGTCAGGCAGAGGGTGCGGCGAGTGCCAAAGCCCCAGGTCTGCACGTGAAAAGTGGCAAGGAGGTGGGAAAGTGCCTGGATTGGGTGGGGTCTTCCGCAGGCAACTGGGACGAAAGCCTTGGCTTTTACCCATCGTGAGGTAAGATGGCGCTGGCTGCGTTTCAGCAGAGGACTGACACACTTGAACTTGCTTTTTCAAGTATGACTCTAGCTGCGGTGTCTGAGGTGGACCAGCAGGGAGCACGGGATGAAGCTGGCAGGAGCGCTCTGTAATAACGTGAATCAGATGCGCTGAGGGTGTAGAGCTGGCTGGCAATGACAGGCGGGGGGAGAACTACTCAAATTCTGAATATAGTTTGAAAGTAGAACAGATAGAGTCGGCTGAAGGATTAGATGTCAGGCGTGAGAGAAAGAGTTCAAAGGAGACTTCCAGGGTTGGGGTCCTAGCCACAGGCAGGAAGAAACCGTGTTTACTGAGGTGGAGAGAGACCTGGATTAGAATCCCCATTTATTACTGACTCAGAGTGACTTTGGATACATAGCTTAACTGCTCCATGTCCTCACCCCTCACCCCTCGTTTTTGGTTATAAAGTGCGATAACTTACCTCCTTTGAGGGGGACATAAGAATCAGAGACAATGTATTCAAAGCTCTTGCACGGTGCCTGACACCGGTGAGTACTCAATAGTACCTGCAACCCTTATCATTACCGTTCCTTGGGAGCAAATGAACAAGTCTGGGTTTCCCTCCATGACTGGCCTGCAGGCATTGGAGATAACTTACACGTTTCCCCTGAGTCTTCTCCAATCGAACTCCACAGTCTGTCCTTGTGGGGGTTGACTGGTTTATACGACCCCCCCCCCTTGTAGGTTTGGTCCACTCTCTTGGCTTACATAAGGAAGCGGTAAGAGTTGGAAACGGACTCTATTCATTTTTCAATAGAGGGCTAAATGGTCAGAAATTCACGTGCGAGTAGCCAGCCTTCCCCTCCCCCCACCCCCCCCACCCCCCCGCTGCCAACCCCCACCTAACAATTGTGAATGGAGAAGCTTAACTTTGGAAGCAGTTGACACAAACATGAGTCTAGATAATGGGAATCATTATTTATGTGTATTTTCTCTTTGTCAGTAATCCTTCGTTATATCCCAGGGCCATTATGTAATTTTAGTGCAACTAAGCTTTAACACCTCCAAGTTATAAAACCAATCCCAGCCAGCCACAGCTGTAATTACTTGTGGTTCGTGCATTCTGCTTTGTTCCTCAATGGCTGTCATTTACAAACAGACTGGTGGCTGGGCTGGTCTCTCAGTTCTGCGGCTGGCTATATAGGCAAAAGTTCTAGAAAGGATGAAAATAGCAGATGAGCTTTATTTAGTTGAGAATTGTGTTGGGAGCCAGATGGCTAGGGCAAAAGCCTGGATAAAAAAGAAAATATGAGAGACCATACGAACTCAGACTATGTCTTTGGTACCTTATTATTACTATTAGTAGTAGTATTTTAGTTAAAAATTAGGGGACTAGACTAAATAGTTTCCTAAAATTCTGTCTAGCATGAATACTTTGTTCTATTTCCTTCCTTCTGGTCCCTCTCAAAGTGTAGTAAAAATGAGCGTTAACATTCCACTCTCCATGGTGGAGATTATAGCTTTCTGAAACCTTTTCATAGATAAGCAAGCCTCATGGGCTACATTGTACTAGCAGGCAGTCTTGGCCCCAATCTTAAGCTCTGTTGGCAAAGCAAAGCAAGGAATTAAAGCTAATATGTGGAGAAAAACAACCTAGAGATTTCCTTTGATATGGGTTGGATCCTCACAGTCAGCTATAATTTCAATGTTCTTTATCCAGAAACAACAACAAAAAAACTTTACTAATTTATCTCAACACTTTAATAAACTTGATGATGATTCCAAATCACTAAGCACAATGCCTGAAATACAGTACACATTCAACAGGTACTTGCTTTAATAGTAATAATGGTAGTATTTTAATGTTTAATGTGTCTTTCTGGTGCAGTGCTACTCTATATTCATTGAGATCGGCCGGTCTATTAGGCCCCTCGAAATGCACAGCAGCACTGACTTAACTTGTTAATAAACTGGAACTTCACACCTGCTCCCTGCGGTCCCCAAGAGGCCCTGTGAAGCAGAAACACATCTGAAATGGCCCAGGGAGTGCTGGCTGATTTTAAAATCCTCAGCTTTCATGTTGGTCACACACATATTCATACTCCCAAATGAAATATATCTTTGTGCAAGAGCAAAGAGGGTGAGTGAAGCTGGCAGCTTTGGCTCACAGATGCTTTTATGCTTTTCATGCTCCACTCTCCTCCGCCCTTTAATTTCTATTTCAATCCAGAAACACATTCATTTGTGACTTTTTCTATAGAGTATTCGTAGTAAAATGCTGAGTGCAGACCCAGCAATTCCAAGGGACTTGGTAAGGGGCTTGGTAGGAAACGTCTGGCTTGAGCGCTGGGAGCAGGCATGCGCACGCATCAGCCCGTGTCCACTCTGGGTGCAGGACCTGCTGTCTGTTTACTGACTCACGTACTTTCTCTTGGTGCTGCTTTCCTCATGGGATGGGTTAAGGTGTATGTTCGAACTAAGGATTTATCATTCACTGCTCTTAATTTTTTTTTTTTTAACTCAGTAAGAACAGGTATATATTTTATAGCCTATACACATAAGCCTTTAACCTTATGTTCTAAAATATTCTAGAAGAATCTAAAGTGATTCTAAAGTAATTCCTAGAAATTAGAAGAACATAAACTAATCAGCCTAAGTAGTTAATTTATCACTTTATTTTTTCTTACTTTATGTGAATATGGAAATACATATAGATAAATGCACTTGTGTGTATGTGTATGTAATCTTTGTTCCCCAGGAAGTAGCTAGGACTCTCATCAGTTTTGACTTTATTATCTTGCTATGATGACCACAGATCTGTTTTGTCCACCAGAATGTAAGATTCATGAAGGAGAAACTTGTCCTTTCATTTTCTGCTATATTTCCAGTGCCTATAAGTGCACATATTAAATAGTGTGTCAAGTATACAAGAAGCCTAAATTTTAGAGACTCAGCAAACCTGGGATAAAAAAAAAACCAAACTGCTTTTACAGGACAATAGTGAGATGTGCATTAGAAAAAGAACTGGGAGTTTGTCAGAAACTCGGATTCTTAGGAGATGCTCAGAGGTTTTGGCTCAGTTAATCTGGAGTAGAATCCAAAGTTTTATCCAGCAGGCCTTCCTCCTCCCCACCCTAACCTCCCATAAATGATTCTGAGATAGGTGGTCCGTTGAACCACACTTTGAGGAACACTGCTTTAGAATCTGCTTTTTATTTACACGTACTGAATAACTAATAGTCTAAACTTAGGACTTTGTTTCTCTACTCCTTCCATTTTGTGGTAACTTTTTCCACCAAAAGTACTAATGAAAGGCCTTAGCTTACAAACTCAGGGTTTGACCACCATCATAAAAAAGCGTCTCCCATTTATCGACAGAAGATTAGGAGGATCTGGGGATGACTGACATCAGGAAATGAGACCAGGACCCAATGTGATTGGCCAGGCTTAGGAGAGAAAAGGAACTAGTAAATTTGCTTGGAAACAGCAAAGAGAGAGGAAATGAGATTTGAATTGAGAGCAGAAGGGGACAAGAATTTGGTGGAAACAGACCTGGACTGTGCTCTTAAGACAGGCTCTCAGGAGAGTCTAGTGACAGAATGACGAAAGGAGAAGCCACCAGTTAAGGGGTGTCAGGCTGAAGCCCACAAGAAAAGCTGTGCCTTGGGCTTAGTGCATTGTGCCTGGGATTCAGCCAGAAAGGATCTGGCATCCCCAGGGAATTGGAAATAAGGGAAATAGCTGGGTAGCCTGAGTATGAAACAGGTTGGAACTAAAAAACAGGCTTGTGCATTGTAATTTGCCAAGTTGGGCTCTATGACTAAGCTAGGTATTTATAAGTGATCTGCCTGTGGGCACTTTAGGCTTGAAATCTTTTACTCTCAAGAAGAAAACTGCTTTTGTTTCATTTTTATTTATTTACTTTTACTTTAAAATGGCTGACTGACACAGAAGAAGGTATAGACCAAGAGCATGGACACAAGATGGTTGAAGGCAAGATTGCAATCAAAAGACTGCCTTACAGAAAGAAAAATAAATCTCCTTTGATTATGGGAGTGAACTGTTAAGTAGTGAACAGGGAAATTTCGTATGTGTGCCTCAGGTGGTGTAGCACGCAGCTCTCAAGAAGTGCTAATTGAGCAGCTGAAAGGGTAGCTGGTGACTTCAGGACACTCTTGCCTGGGTATGGGTATGCAAGATCATTTTTCAGAATGCACTTGTATTTTCTGCTCATCCCATTCACAGCTTAACTAGTTCAGGTGATTCCAGTAGCTGATTGAAACTACGTAAGAAATAACCCTTTTTTGCATGCATGTTTATTTTCCTTTTCCCATTTTAGAGAAAAGCATATTACCCTTACGATGGGTAGAAATTAACATCCTTACAAGAGTATATTCTAGCTCTAGAATTCAATGTACAAATAGAGTCTAAATATAAACAAAAGGTACTTGTGAAGAAAACATTCCTTAGTATAAGATATGATGCCCCAAAGTTCTTGCCCTCAAGGGCTTGTAGTCAAGTAAAAACAAGGTAAATGTAGAAAGCTAGCTATGCTGTGGCTCTAGAGTCCAGAACTAACAATGAAAGTTGGTTTGTTTAACATTCTTAATGAGGGAAAAGAGAACGTCTCTTGGAGTAGAACTAAATAAGGAACTGGAAAAACACATGGAATGAATGTGCATGTTTCTGCTGGATACAGGTGGGGGAACAGTACCTCTGGGGAGTAATATAAATGTAAAATAACTCCCCAAACAAGTTGTATGTCTGGGTGGCTTGAGCATTGAAAACAATGACTGGTGTCTGAGAGGAGGTTAAGTACATTCAGCACCTTCCTATTCCCTTTACAATTATTTTTTAAGTAGACTGTCTCTTCATTTATTGTGCAAATCATCGTTCTCTGCCTGGCACCGTTACTGGGAACTGGAAAGTAAAGTGGATGGATTCACGCTTTCAAGTTCAAATGCAGAAAGCTGTGTTGTGAGGTGGAAAGCTGGGGGCTTTATGGAAGTTCAGATAAGGTAGTATGAGAACTCACAGGGAGGCTACACCACACCCAGCCAGGGAAGCCAGGGAGGGATTCATGGATAAGGTGTGGGATTTGGGCTGGACCCAGGGAGAGATGGAGTTGGACAACCTGAGTTCGGAGAGCTGGTATGAGATCTAGATAGAGATGCTAAAGGATTGGAGATAATGAAACAGAAAGTAGCAGGTCATATTGGGGCTAACCAAAGAGTAATCTGATTTGCTTGGACCACATGGATCTAAGAAAAGGCACAGTTGGAAATATTTGAGGAAACACATTGAGTGATGAACAACATGTGATTATTTACTTAGTCTAGAGACTTGATAAACAATAGAACAAGGGGGAGGAAACATACTAAAGCAGAATTTGTATAAAGACTGCTGAATTTTTTTTTCTGTAGAATGGGATTTGCAAACTCAACTAAGAGCCTGGCAAGTAACGTCGATGAATGCTCAGTGCACTTATCCAGCGGGTGTAGGAAAAACAGCAGCTCAAGGGAGGTGAGCACTGCCAGCAGACCCCTGAACTTCATGTCAGGACATGACAGTGACTGGGGTTAAATGTGGCCACATGATCAGAGCACATTACTTCTGAAGAGGACAGCTGCTATGCAGCTCCAGACCCTTGTAGAAACTGAGCTCCAATATGGCCAAATATTCAAGAAAAACTAGAAACTCAGATTTTGTGTTGGCAATGAATTCAAATAAACAACAACAACAACAAGAAAAGCAAAACACGGGACCTCAGCATTGTGTGGACCAAATAAAACAGGTCTGCAGGCAGTCAGTGTGAGACCTCTGATGCTTGCTTCAGAGCCCTTAAAAAACATGGAATGGGGAAAGGACCTACATTTTAAAAGAAATCAAAGCCCGACATTGTTAGGAAAACAGGAACAGCAAAGGGCCATGTGGAAAAACCAGAGCTTCTGTGATTATTTATTCAGTGTCTGTCTCAGCAGACTGTAAACACCTCGAGAGTGGAGACCTTCCCTGTTTTACTCCCCAACACCTAGCACAGTGCCCAACATAACATGGGCACAAGATAAATATTTATTGAATGAACATTATTCTTAGCAATGTATTCTTAAGGCTAATGAGAATTGCTAGATTGTTTTTTTTTTTCCACTAGATGAGGAAGGAGGAGTATATTGATATATGAAAAATTACATTAATGACTTCTAATTTTATCACATCAATATGTTACTAGTATACATATATGCCTTTTGTTTTTAGCAGAATCTTTTCATATGTGTTTTTACAAAACCCTTAGAGTTTATAGCCTATGTGGCTTCTATGAAATAATTGTGATCATGATGTCCCTCTAAGCACAATGCTTCAGTGACCTTCTGTCACCTACTAAAGAAAGTCTAAATGTAACATGATCCAAAATTACTTCCAAAATTACTGGTTCTTGAATGTTTCTTTAGGTCTGTCTTTTCTTTATCTTTGTCAATCTTGAAATAAGTGAGTAGGTAAGTGATTCTTCGTTGCTGAGAGCTGCTTCAGAGAAGAAGTTCTAGCGGACACCATTCGTATTTCATGGTGGTCACAGAAAGACACTGAGCACCAATACACAGGATATGTTACCATCTGTCAAAAGAATCATGTGAAATTGGGCAAAGGTTCCTGATAGAGTTTAAAGCTATAATCCTTGGTACCTACATGTCATTGACATTCTAAACTTGAGTTTATAGGTATAGGGAAAAATCAATAAAAACAAATTAGTTTTAAAAGATTTGTTAACATCCAAAGTTTTCTTGGTCAAATATCTTTTTTTTCTGGTTTTCTGGTTAAATTTTCTATTAAGTTTGTGAATGCTATAGGCAGTATTCACATAATGAAGAGGATAGCTGGAAACTTTAGAGGTCAAAAGTGTCTTTTATTTTCTAGATGTTCTTTCACTCATTTTGTCTATGTGTGGGGGTAGTGTTTCTCAAAGTGCAGGCTAAAGAACACTTACATTAGAGTAACCTAGAATGTCTGTTGAAAGCAGATTTCTGGAATATACCACCTAGGTATATATTAAATATACATCTCTTAGGGGAGGAGGTTGGGAGTTTGCATTTTTATAAAGTTGCTCAAGTGATCATGATGCATATAAAATTGAAGAACCACTCTTTGAAGGGATGTGGTCAACCCAGAAGTGACACCATCTATTATCAGTGGGTGGTCCTTCTCTTCTTTTCCCTGCACTGGTGTGGAGCCAGCGCCACAAAAATGCTACCCCCTGGAAGCTTGGCTGGGAAACATCAGTGCAAACACCTGCATACCAGATGGGCACATCTGTAAAGCCTGTACTGCTGATCCAAGGTCGGCACATGTCATGCACCACTTGCTTAATTTGGAGTGAATTGAAAGAATGATGAAGATTTCACACGGAAATCTTCAGCTCACCAGAGTCCTTTTCTTTCTTTTTTTGTACTTTTCTCTTTTCTTCTCTACTTACCTTGATTTGTAGTCATTTCCTTTTTCATAATCAAGAATTGCAAGGATATTGAACACCAGTAAGTAAACAACTCCCCTAGCTGAAGATGTTGCTTTGTAAGTACAAGTCACTTTATACAGACAACCTCAAGAAGGTGGCATTGCGATCTGCAGGGACAGATTGGTTTTCCTTAATGGACCCAGTTTTCTATTAAAACCATGTAACAAATTAAGGTTTATCCATTACTGAGTGTAAAAGTGTGCACAACTGCACTAAAAGAGGATCTGAAGGCAAAAGAATTACGTATTTTTCTTGTTTTTCCCTAGTGCAAATCATCTGAGTATCAAATAGATGGTTAATCTCAACCACCAAAGTTGAGATACCAGTGGAAGATCATTTAATCTTTCAGCTAGGTACAGAAGAGATACATCTAGCTTTCTTTTTTTTTTTTTTTCTTTCTTTTTTAATCTGCACTTTCCCTTATGTTCTGTTCCCATTGCTGGATTTAGAGAGAAAAATACTGCATTGCAAGATGGAAGAAAATAGGAACAGTCTACTGCTGGAATCCAGGGAACCAGGAAACACTCTGTTAGAAGTGGGTAGCTCACGGGTAAAGGGAAGGGGAACTAAGTGCACTTAGTTTAGCTCTAAAGCAAAAGCTGCCTACTGTTTGAATAGAAAGGGAAAAATAAGAAGTTTCCAGAAGAGTTTTTTAAAAGATCATCGAAGACATTCTGATTAGAATGATTACAACAGCAGCATATATACATATACATACATATACGTATAAAAAGATAAATAGATACAGACAGAGCTTTTCTTACATTTTTCAAAGCACATTGCTAAGTGCTTTGACCATACTAGTTCACTGAATGTCATAAAAACCCTACAAGCAGGGTTCCCTCCATTTTATAAACAAGTAAACTCAGGTTTATAAGGGACAACAATGAACTTGCCCAAGGTTACTTGTGGCAGAGCCAGAATGTGAGTTCTGGTAGCCTGGCTCCAGACCTGTTACTCTTCACTAATCGCTTGTAACTGCCCGAGAGGCAGCGTAGAGAAGCACTGGCCATTAGGGGTTAATAAATTCTGCTAAAGAAAGAGGACCTAGAAACATCCTAAAAAGAAAGCAGTTTAACTGCTAATCTGGCTTGGCCAAATCAAGATTGACATAAAGAAAAGCTCTCCATTTAATACCATCATATGGTTACCTCGGCCCTTTGCTGAAAAGTGTGGAGTTGGAAAAAAGCAACAACAGTCAAATTATTTGCATGGTATCTGTGCTGGTCGTGTTGGACAGTGCTGCATTAAAGCTGAGCTGGCAGAAGAATGTGCTGAATAAAGCTGAGTAAAGCTGAAAGACATCCACCATGTCTGTTTGCTGTTAAAACGCAGCGGAATATGGTTGCAATTCATCTCCCTTCCTTGATAAACAGGGATGAAAACGCTGAGCATTCGCCAGTCACTTGGAAAATGCCTCTTAAAGATGCAGAGCCTGCCACTGACCTCTCGTCCCCTCCAGTGGACTGCTGTCAAAGTCTTCATTGTTTGCAGAGCTCCTGCTCTTCTTGCACTCCCAGCACTATCGCCCTCTGTGGCGTGTTGGCCGAGGGTTTGGAGCTGCGACAAAAGAGCAGATAAGTTAAGTGAGCAGTTAGCCATCCTACTAACTGTGTTGCCGAAGCTGACTTTGCAGTCTTCACAATAGAAGCGGCTACAGAGTCCCAGCAGCAATTTCCTGTTTGGAATCCTTTATTCTTGCCACAGCAGAATGTCTCAGAAATCTGTCCTGTGCGTGCCAGGTATGGCAGGATTAAGTAATGCCAGGCTGCCACTGTGTTTCTTGAGGTTCCCGTCAAAGAGCTCTATTATCTGCCCAGCACTGACTGTGGAATATACATCTGCTCGTGTCTGGCACACATGTGCTTCCATCTGGTTCCTAAACTAGGGATGGCAGTATCTTTCGAGAATATGCTTTAACAGTAATTTTGAGATGAGAAATAATAACCCTCTATTTTTTTTCTTTCCTAGATCTTCATCTGTTGCTTCCTTTTGCAACATTTTTCTAAAGTCTTTTCCTCTTTCCTTTTCCATTTCCCCAAATATAAATAGTCATCTTCTGTAGAAAACATTCTTTAAGGATGAGAGTGAGGTTTCATTAATCAGTTCAGTAGGAAGTTATAACCTGTTGTCTGTTGGGTTCATCCACGTGGGGAAACTTTCAGTAAAATAAATAGAATCCTTTTTATGTCACAGGAAGTTATGAGGAATAACTGAAGTCATGCGTGGGGAAGCAAAAGGCTCAGAGTAGAGCAGAGTGGAGGTGTTCATGGAACGGCAATTCCCTACTCCCCGTTTTCTCCTTTCTGTGTCTTACAGCTCCTGAAGAAATTATTTTGATTTGGCCTTTTATAAAGACAACACATTGAAAACAGAATGGTATTGAAAGAATTAAATAAAACTTATCAGATCTGACTTAAACATGAATATATACAGTAGCTTGCAAATATAAATCGGTAACTGCAGTGTGGTGCTGTGTTAATGGACACAGGGCCTTCCCAGAGCCTTGGTGACCCCCTTGGCCAGGTGACTGCAGGAATGGCAAATGGGTTTTGCATGGTGTTTGACCATGAAACTCACTAGGGAGTAGTTTTTTCTGTTTTAGAAAGAGCCTCAGAGAATAGGTAAAAGCCAAGCTCGAATCTCCATGTGGGAGGAAGAGCTGATGGAAAGGGAGGGAAACAAGAAGGGAAAAGAAGACTGGCTTTGTGTCACATTTCATATGTGTTTTGGGTGGTGGGAGCATGCTTTCATGGCTCTTAAAACACAAGTGCTACTGGGATCTCTAAGTCAATCACAGGCTCTCAATGTGTTCTTCCTCATATTCTTGGAAGTTTGAAGTCTTTGGAGGAGATAATGATCTCCATGGAGGCCAAATCAGAATCCAAAGTTCTGGAATATGTTATTCTTGAATGAAAGTGAAAAAAAAAAAATCCAACTCAAACTAGCTTGCTAAATTTGGCTTATGTGATTCAAAGTAGGGAAAACAGTCACACACAATACATAAACAAGTGGGTTTGGCTGTTGTTCCCATAAGTTTTTATTTACAAAATTAGTTGGCAGGTCAGACTTGGCCCACAGGTTGTAGTTTATGAGCCCTGCTCTAGTCACATGGCATGGAGGAGCTGTTTAAATTGGACCCTCGTCCTCTATCCAAGATAAAGTTAAGTAGTTGTGCATTTACAATGGCCGGGTGACTCTGATGATATAGCTTAGAAATAGCGAGACGGCTTTATCTCCTCTGTCACTTTCAAACAATTGGTAGAGAATGCCTGTATGCTCAGAAGGGTTCTAAGACTGCATCTGGGCTAAGCAGAAAATGTCCTGATTAAATAGCAATGTTTAAAATAGGTACCAACGGGGATGTAGTTAGCATATCCGTCACATTTTTATTCTTTCTGTTTTAGAATGCGGGACAGACACGGCCTCAGCGTTACACACTGCAAGTTTTCCAGGGTAGGGCTTCAAAAGGCTTTCCTGGTTTTATTCTTCTCAAGAGCCTAACAATGATCCAAGACCGGTCAAGGTGTTATCTGACACAGCTGCCTACTTCTTAGTTCCTTCTTTTTTTTTTTTTTTTTTTTTTAAGTTTAGTACAGAAATGAGATCACTTAAAATATTTTATCAGGTAGACTCAATCAGGATTTCAAAGTTAATCCATCTTATGAAATACTCAAATAAAATACATATTACTTTTTGGTATGCTAGAATGGGATGGCAACGCTGTACATTATATTTTTAAAAAGTCTTCCTCTAGCTCTCAATGATTTTGCATATATATACACACACACATATATATACGTGTGTGTGTGTGTGTGTGTATATATATATATATATATATATTTTTTTTTTTTTACCCATGGTGTGATGTCCCTAATTTTTCTAACTACATTTTTTTCCCCTATCCTGGAGAAGTGCCATTTTGAAAGCCACCAGGAGGAGAGACATGCCAAATTAGCTGTTTTAGAATCCTGCCTACAGATGAGCGAGCTCCACTTACAGCTGTGCTATAAAACAAATGGTGCTTCTTGAAAATACAATCATTGCAGTTGGCAGCTGCTAAAATTGGATCACCGTTGCTCAGTGTCCAAAGATAAGGAACTTTAACCATTAGTTTCTCCAACTCCATAGCTAATTATTCTTGAAAAGAAGAAAAATATAAAATTTCCTTTCAGGATTCCTTGTGAGTCATACCAAAAGTTTCACAAAGCAAGTTTACTGCAAGTGTCTCACCGTCACTGTGTGAGCACAGGACAAGTAAATTCACGGTTCCTTTTAGCTGGAGTTTAGCTTTAACCAGCTCCAAAATCAGTTATTTTACTGACCTTTTTATAACAAAGAAAATAAAAAATTAAAAAATAAACTAGTCTTTTTGAACATTCTTGGGATTAAATTGGAATCAATCTAATTATCAGAGAATGAGGTGTGAGAACATGAGGGGAAGGATGGCAGTAGGAAAGAAAGAGAGAGGAGAGAAAAGAAGGGTGAGGCAGGAGGTGAAGCTGGCTTCAGGGAGAATTTTATAAATTACCTGAAGTTTTATGAAAAAAATTGCAGTTGTGTGTGTGTGTCTTGTATGTGCACATGTGAGGTATATTTTGGGAGTAACTATTAACCCTTCAGTTGTGAACCACTGTTCTACGTAGATTGAATCCTTATTCAGAGAGGGTAGACTGAGTAAGTTCTGGAATTGCCAGGTGCAGCCTCAGGCCTGGGGAAGAGTAGGGGCCAAGGGAAAATGGATATTAACTAAGGAAATTAGTATGTGCTTCACACATTTGCCCAGGGGCATCCCTGATCCCAGCTATATGATTATTAGCTCCAGAACCAAGGAGGAAACATGGTAGCCAAGGCACACTCTTCTTGGGAATTGGTGACATATGACTGGTTCCCTCCTTCCTTGTTGTTAAGAGAACAGCTGGCGTGCCCTGGAGAGGCCCTGACAGCGATAGCCCAAGGACAAGGCACCAGCTGAAAGCCAGCTTGGCTGCAAATTAGACTATAATGGCAGAGTGGCTTCTGCTGTGAAGTGATTTGCATCAGAGCCCCCCGACAATGTGCATTCTGTAGGGTGGGCATTTATAAGAGAAGGAAACCAGAAAGACTGCATTTCCAAATAATTTAGAGGAAGAGGCACCAGAGGAAGACTAGCAGAGAAGATAGGACATTTATAATAGCTGTGTTTAGGTTAGGCTGCATAGAACACGCACTTTGCACCTGGAGAATAGCTCTGCATGAACTTCACCTCCACATACTTGCTAGTTGCCCCTGCTTCTGTATTTCCATAGTACTTTACTCATAACTCTATTAAAGAACTATATAAATGCAGTGCTTGGACATATATTTAATTGTGTGTTTACAATGCTAAGGTATGTTTTCGCAAAGGTCAGATTACCACGGTTTTCACGACGCACTCCTATCATTTTAAGAATCGTGATTCTTAGATATGTAATTATATCTTGGTTTTAAGAAATGTACAAATAAGTGAATCTTGTGGAAGAACACTGATACTGTGAAACATCAGTGGAGAGGTCCAACGAGAGCTAAGTAAAATTCTGTGACAATGGAAACAGAAAATGTAGGGAAAACAGCAGCGGGTAAGAGAGCACTTAGCAAGGGGAAGGAGAGAGAAACACGGCAGGGTTCACGAAATAGTTCGAAAACTCAACATGGAGGAGCATAGCAAAGAACTGTGTCACAACTAGCAGCAAGATAATGCATTATAGTGGGTCGAAGATAAGCCTATCAAATACAAAGTTCTATTTTATCAATGTAACTTGAAGATCTGCTAGAATGACACAGATACCTGATCACTTTTGATGGTAGATATACTCAGTTTGTCTTTTCCATGTGATGGTGCGTTGCAGGGGGGTAGAGACTACGTCTTACTCCTTTTGTACTCTCCAACGCTTAGCTCTACTCTTACCAGAGAGAAAGCACTAGATAAATATTTTTAATGACATTTAAGATTTTTTATAAGCAGCTTCATCTCATTCGTTGTTCATTTTCTACTTCTCCCCACTCATACCTCCTGTCCTACACGTAAGTGACTCATGGAGCTGGAATGCTCTCTCTGCTGTTCTGTGCCGTTGCCGATCTGCTCTATCGCCATTTATACTTTATCGCAGCTTACATCCACATGCTCCATGTGGTCTCATCTGTCTGTTCTTTGTACAGTGACTTCCTCCTCCTCCCATAAGTTAGAACTCATAATGCTCATTTTTCATGGACTGTTTCATTTGTTCAAGACCCATTTCCTCGCCTAGACTATAAGCTCTCTGTCAGAAGGAACCATACTTCAGAGAAAGTAAATTTCTGTTATTTGCCATGTTGTTGAGCCCACACTGCATACTTCACAGGCAGATACATGCCTGTAAAACAGAGCATTCTTGGGAAGGAGGAGGAATCTAAGACCATGGCAGGAGTGGAGCCTAAGGACCTGAGAGCATGGCAGATGAGTGGGCATCTAGACTCGGAGGTTTTCCCGGAACGGGGGGTAGTTTCGCCATGACTCTGAACTCACATCTATGGAGGTTTGATAAAGCAGGGGTCTGGCCCCTGGATCTAGTGTCCTCAGTGGGGATCACACGCTTTGCTAAGCTTTCCACTCATTTCCTATTTCAGCAGCTGTAGTCTCAGAGTCTGCACATGGAAATTAGGGGGTTTTCTTTCATGTGGTTACAACCCATAGCTCTTCGTCCTCTCTAGGGCATATGTTAGTAGCAGGTAAGTAGATAGTGGCATAGAAATTTAGTCAGTTATCTATCATTAGGAAGCTCCTTTTAAATTATCTAGGTTTTAGGTAGGGAATTTAAAATAACAACAAAATTGTTCCTGTATTTTTTCATCCAGCATTTACTGGTGTGATGACATTTTTCGTACATGGAATCCAAACAATAACTATCTGGTCTATGTATTGTGCTAACTTTTTAGGTTTTTCTTCCTATGGTTTTTTGAAGGAATTCAGTTATACCAGTCAACAGATTAGGGTTCAGTAGAAAGAAAGAAAAACATTTCTATTTTTGTCAATTAAGAAAAGAAGCAAACTAAAAACCTGCTGTGTAAGTTTGATCCTTTGAACTCTACTTTGGGAATAAGGAAAACTTTACTCTTCTGAAATTATAGAATATTTTTGTATAGTTAAGCAATGATGTAGTGGTTTTTTTAAACCTTGTTTTCCATACAAAACATCGAATAGCCTGTTGGAAGAATAAAAAAAAAAGAAGCAGGATTCAAGATCTATCCTGGTCTGATAGGATTGTTCTATGTGGCAGTGGCTTACTAATAGCTTTATTATTAAACCATGTAAGCAAAAGAAAGCACTACAGCTTAGAGAGAACTCAGATGGATCTGCTTTCAGCATGTAACTAAACCAGTGTGTAGAAACAAGTAATTAAAAGGACACAAAGCCGGTAATCAATTGCGTACCGGTTATCTTTGATTGCTCTTGCAAAGGACAAATTACACACAAGCCTCTTGCAAGCCTGAAGAAAAAGAGGTTCTATTATCTTTTTTTCTGAAATTATTTCTCCACAAAGACAAGGGCATCCCTATTCCAGATCTCTTGGTTTAATTAAAAGGACACAAACATCAGATGATGTTGCAGCATATCGAATGTTTTCCTGTCAGTGCAACGGAGTGAAAGAAGAGCAGGGGAGGGAGGGGAAGCGGGGAGGGAGGCACGGGGGTGGGGGTGGGTTGGAAGAATTCCTTTTCCATAAAGACTGGCCTTTTTCACTCTGACCATCTGTTTTCTCATGGTGAAAAGCCCCATTGCTGGTATCCTGGCATTGCTTTGCATGTCTTTGTGCTTGAGGGATATTCAATCTTGCATCTGATACACGCTGATCTGTGACACTTCCTAACAAATGAGGCTTTGTTCAAACAAAGAGACTCCCTGATAGGAACTGTAAACTTGGAGCTTGATATCCTGTAGGAAAGGCAGGCTATGGCTGAGCTGGCACAGGAAATTCTCTCTGCAATGCAACAGAGCTGAAGGAGGTCACACCCTCGTGCACACATATGCTCTTTCAGATCTTCCCAGACCTCCTCTCATCTCTGTCTTCCCTTCAGACATGGCAGCTCCAGGGCACAGCTGCACTCGGACCTGGCGAGCATGGGACCCATCTCCATTTCAGGCTCAAGCTCACTCTCAATAATAATGGCTCTTATTTGTATGGTTTCTTCATTTTACACAGCACTTTCACAACCCTTAATTCATTTGATACAATAACCTCGTAAGGTCCAGTCCAAATGTAATCACATCCAAGAGAACTACTTTGTAAATATAAATGCCAATTGCCGCTTGTCTCTTGTCCTCCTCCTATATCCGGTCTCTCTGTCTCTTTCCTTTTCTCCCTCCTTCCCCCAACACCCAATGACCTTGAATTCCCAACTTCAAAACCTTCCCTCTTTTTACCATACGGTATTTCCACAGTCCCTTACTACTTAGACTTAGGCTGTGCAATAGAAAATGTATAATGAGCTGCTGAATATAGATTGCATTGTGATTTGGAGAAAGTGGCAGAGGGCCCCAGCTCAGTTGAATACAACTTGTGCTTTCTAGTTATGATTTAGAATTCTGTTGGAATGTAATTAAAAAGAATGTTGCTTTTATTCCCACTGAATGTGCTGTTTCCTCTCCTTGGCAAACATCTACTCACTCACGTGAGACCTAGCTGAGACCGGGCTTCTGTTGCAGGCACCCCCCCTTCCTCCGGACAGTTAATTGGCGCTTCCTTTGTGTTCTTACCCCACTTTGCTTCCCACTTAGCTCCCGTCCATAGCACATTGTAGTCTGAACTCTTTGTTTATATATCTATCTCCTCTACCAAGCTGTGAACCACAGGGCTGGGATAGTGTATTTATTATTCATCCTTGTATATTCCCAGTATTTGATGAAGTGCTTGACCCATAATAGCCTCCCAGTAACAGTATGTTGAATAAATAAATTTTGGTGGTTAAACATTGATACACTTGGGAGGGAGGAAAGAGGAAAATAAGGCAAAGGAAGGAAAACTGACTTCACTATACACAACTATAAATTTTTCCTTGGGCTGGACCTGTCATTTGGCGTTCTGCTTCTTACTGCTTCAACAATGTGTGATTCAGTTTCTCAGTTTTCTGGATCAGCATTTCTTTCTTTTTTTTTTTTTTTTTTTTTTTTTTTTTTTTTTACAGAGTTGTTTGAATTACAGAGAACTTAAGTAACCTTTCAAAAATTCTGTCTTCGGTGACTACAAAGATTTTTGGCCTAATAAGGCCCTGGAGGTATAGGAAAGACAATTCGTCTAGTGGAGCATTTTAACACAAAAATTTCTTAGGAAGGTCAGTGAGCTGCAGAAAGGAATGAGGCTACTTAAGTCTCAACGGTACCTGCCAACTGGCTTGCTTAATCACTTCCAAGTTCTTTAACGTTTCTGAACTTCGATTTCTCTAGCTATGAAACAAGACTCATAACACTAGCATCCCACTTGCCTCAATGCGATTGTATGAGGATTAACTAAATGTGATTTTAAAATATTTTGGGAGCATAGAATACTGGATAAAATTATTAATATTCATATTTTTGTCGCTGCATAGGATTTTAAGTGGTAATGGTGAGAGACATGTTGGAAGTGTTACATTTTTAAAGGGGATGGTTCAACCTCATTTTGTCCCTTTTCTAATCGATTTCCCTTTTATGCTGATAAAAATATAACAGAAAATTGGTTAAGTAAAGTTTGCTAGCATATTGGAATTTATTTGAAAGTAACTTCTAAGGGTAACCAGTGGTCAAGGGGAGAGTGACTGTACTTGTGGGGTCATTACAGCCAGATTGAACATTACCATGTAAAACACGGGAAAGGCTCACAACGACAGCAGGGACAAACCCCTTGGCTACTTCTAGCAGTTACTCATTCAATCAAAGGTCCCCCATAGCTGACTCTACATGTGATTATCAAAACGTGCAGTTTTTGTTGCCGCTGTTATTTAAAGTCAGGTAGCAAAGGGACCAACTTTGTTGACAAAGCAATGAGCACAAACAATGGATCTAGAACAAGCTTGTTCAACCCACCGCCGGTGCACTGCATGTGGCCCAGGATAGCTTTGAATGTGGCCTAACACAAATTCGTGAACTTTCTTGAAAAATTACAAAAATTATGCATGGACCTTTTTATTTATTTATTTATTTATTAGCCCATCAGCTATTGTTAGTGTACTTTATGTGTAGCCCAAGACAATTCCAATGTGGCCCAGGGAAGCCAAAAGGTTGAATGGCCCTGATCTAGAATTTGGGGCTCAATGTATTGAAACGCCAGAAAAAGCTTTAAAAGGTGTTTTTACACTATGGAATCACGGAGTTAGTTTATCATCCTAAGGAAGTAGAAACAATATGTTTAATCCATAAATATTTTAACAGCAGCACATCTTAAACTCATATGCATTTATATCTCAGATGTCGTAAAACTGAATTGACCGATTGTTTTTCAAGACAGAAGAAAGGAATAAATAAAATGATCAAGTCAATGTCAAGTGCGACTACACGACCAGTTACTGGGGTTTTCCCTCTTCTATGTTGACGTTTGAAGTGTTTGAAGTAACTTTTTTGAAGTTAATAATTAATCTTTTCAAGGTGTTCTTTTTGCAGGTGGTGGGTGAGGGCAGTCAATCTTAAAGGGAAACAGATAAGACTAAAGGACAAGTCCTGCCTGACCGAGGCAAGGTGTTTATGAGTAATAAGACACCACAGGGCTCGGACTGCGAGGTATTTGTCCTCTGCATGTTATAATGTGGTCTTTGTCTTCAGCCATTTTCTAGGAAACCTTGTCAAGAAATTAACTCTGGGACAATGCTTATGCAAATAAAGTAGAATAGTAAAGATCTGAAGTTTAGAGAGAGGAGAGAAAGGAAGGAGGGGGTAGCAGGTAGGAAAGAGGTGTTAAAGTCAGGACAGACTTTTCGGAGTAACCCCCAAAATAGTTTATCTTCCAGAAGTCATAAATGGAGAATAGCACATGAGAATTTATTTTGTTTAGGATTTTTTATAACTAGCATTTTTCTACTGTTGCCAACTGTTTAAGCTCTTTGCTCAAAGAACTTATTCATGGTTTTATGCTTGGATAAATGGAAAATCAGCATTGATACTCTTGGATGGGCTTGTATTTCTTTAGCAGATCTTTCTATAGAGCTTATTACGCACCAGGCACTGTGCTCTAAATTTTACAAGTAATTACTAATTTAATCCTCAGAATAGCTATAAGGTAGATGCTATTATTATCCCCATTATATGAATGAGGTAATTGAGGTCCAGAATGGTTAAATACCCTGCCCAAGGACATGGAATGAGGCCAGGAATTGAACTCTGGCTGCTGACTCTGAAGTCCAGGCTCGTAGCCACCAAGTTATGCTGCTTCAGAAAGAGTTGTCACAACAGCAGAGCATGTTGCCCCTGCAGTTTCAGCATTTTGCTGTTGTTATATAATTCTAAGTGGTAGTCTCTTTTGAGGGTACTAGGAGATAATGGTGCTAACCTGAAAAGAGAAAGGAATTAATCTGAAAATATGGCCAAGGCATGTACAAGTACAAGAGCGAGTACCAAAGGCTGGAAGGTGTGAACTCAGGAAGGACACTGTATTATACCAGAGACTGACTTCACAAACTCTAAATGCCATCACCCCCTTTCTACCCTTCTCTGAAGCAGAAAAAAAAAATAGTATAATGACATGCTGCAGATACCAACTGTCTGTATACCTCAATTAATTCCTTATTCCACAAGCAACCGGTTTTATGGCTTTGGTCCAAGTATTACACTTTTTCTCCATCACAGTTTTCCATTGGTGAGACAGGATTAATAACAGTATCTACCTTAGGGTTACTGTGAGAATTACATGAGATTTTTTATATATATATATATATATATAGTATTTAATAAGTCAATAGTTCCCAGAAGAGTGAGTACCCAATCATACTTTTATCTTTTTTGCTCCCGTATAAGTTTGTTGGGTCACAATATTTTTCCCACAAGTATTTATTCAGCTTCTACTGGCTGGGCGCTGGGATACACAAAATATAGTCCCTGCCTTGGGGAGCCCAGACAAAATAACCAATAAATGCAAATACTTTGTAATATATATTGTACGTGTTTGTACAAATAAATAAATGAGCCACATATGTTGCAATAATTCCTAATCAATTTCCCAGGGCAAAAAGTAAAGTTTTAAAGATACATAATAACGTGATGAACTACATGGTTGTTTGCCACGTGTACCTCTGTGACACTGGGCAGCTGGATAGACACTGCCCTGCGGAGGATTCTGGACCCACAGCCTGTGCAATGGATGTCTCACAGGACAGGCACAGATGGCGTTTGTAAAGACTAGCAAAGGTCTGCTTCCTCGAGTATGCCCAAAGGGTATCAACATCCATTTTAAAAGGAAGCATGATGGAAAAAGAGGGTTTACACAGTTTTCTTAATTACAGTAACAAGTGTTATCTTAAGTTTCCAAGGCCTAAAGCCATAATTCCTGGGGAGCATGTCACAATGGTTCTTTGAACTATACATTTTACAAAAGAAGTTTCAGTTTGTGTATGCAATATGCTACATGCTTCATAAGAAAATATGACAAGTTCATTTTACATGGTTAATATTAACACCATATTTGTATTGCAGCATACACTTCTGTTGCCTCATGTCCCGTCCTTCAGACTGATTTCAGCCACAGCTGAGGGCAGTTTTATGCAATCTCAGCTCATGCCAACAACATCCGGCCTCACAGCCTCCCCATGTGTCTACCCATTTTCTACCCGAGATGCTCTCCAAGGCTGCAGCTTCTGCTCAGCCCATGGACAGAACCTGTTCAGGAACATACTGGGTATTCATGCCCCAAGCAAGCTCGGGGATGTTCTTGGCCTCACATCCTCCTAAGGGAATGACTGTGGGACACATTCTCCCTGCTTCTCACAGGTCTGGCTGACTGGCACCTAACGCTTTTATACATATACATACATATATATATATATATATATATATATATTTTTTTTTTTTTTTTTTTCTCTGCCTTGTTCCTTCACCCATGTTTTTGAGGTCACCCCCTAAGTAAATAGCCTGTATCCAGGTCCTTGTCTCAAGCTTTGTGTAGAGAGAATCCATACTACGACATACAATCTTAATATCCAAGTGAATCAACAATCTCAAATCGGTTAAATAAACTTAGTAAAGCAAATGAACAGGTTAGAAAATCTGAGTGTTTCACTCAGTAAGTGAGTTGTGAGATGGAGCTCATCAATGGAATATTCATTCAGACCAATTAATATCATGGAGATGTGCAGAGTAGCAAACCTCTTACAAGACAACTCAGTGCAGGGCATACAAATCTAGAAAAATCCCTTTAAGAGAACCTTCAACAAGGTGTTCAGTGACTACATATTCCTATAATAAGAGTAGAAACATTACGTTTTAAATAGACAAATTAAAACTCACATCTTTCTTCTCAAGAAACGGTTTTAAGTCATAACTGAAGTTGTGCTAAAGGGACTTGAAGACATACGGGCCACTTTCACTTTGTTTAAGTCAATAAGACCAACATAATGGCCTCATTCTTCTGTGGCTGTTTTATGACAGCTGGTTGTGTTAGAATGTCAACGACAGCCTACAACAGCAATATAAAAGCTATCATATTGATTGTGACAGGAGCTTTGAGCTGATTAGAAGAAAAGTACACACTGCAAAGTATCATTCTTATTTTATAATCATTATAAAAAAGACCACAGTGATTATCACTAGCTAAGGTGTTTACATCACGGTGCAAGAAACTGACAAGTATATAGCCTCACTGATGCAAATGACAGAAGTTAAAAGTCGAGCAAACACACCTGCTCTGAATTAAGAGAACAATAAAATGACAGGATCCTTTCTGAGAAATGGTCTGTATACTTTTGCAACCCTAAATTTGAAGTTCCTAATGACATGATTTCATTTTAAGTTACTGTTGGGGCGCTAAAGGATTTTATTTTAGATCCATTTGCTGGCTTTCCCTCCTTGAGTTGCAGTGATAAGTCAGCCTTGTTATGTGTAATGCATTTTAGGTTACCTGGGGCTCTAAGTTAGCCCCATGCCAACTTTTAGAAAAAACAATCACCCTAAAAGTGATCATCAGTTCTTTTGACATACTAGGTTTATGGAATGTCATCAGAGTAAAATTAGTAGAGTCTAAATAATTTGACATCAGGGAATTCTTCTGAAACAGAATCAGACTGGATTTGCCCCAAAGATGTTGAAGCCTCCAGAGTGAATTAGCAGAAAAGGACAAGTTCTATGAATACTATGGGGAAATCTGGTCTGTGTCAGGGAGCTGTCATTCCTCCTAAAATGCCGGAGAACTCTGTTGATTTTCCGTATTTGGTAGCTATTTGAGAATTTATCTGAGTGTTGTTTATGAAATGGGGATGTTTGAGGCAGTGAATCTGACAGAAAGTTACCACGTGACAAATGATCTGAGAACTGTTACATGTTGCAGTTCAGTTCACTTCAGATGTCTCAGCTACAGATAAATGGCACTCCGTGGAGCATGTCTCTTAAACGGGCAGGTTGATTTGTCTCATAGAACATGATAGATATTACTTGCTAACATTGCCGGGCCTACTAGCCTTCTGAGAGGATGGCAGGACTGCATGTCTTTACCCCATTCCAGTTAGACAAACACATAACATGCACTGACCAAGAAAAAGAGAGTTAAGTGGCTGGTATGATCTCAAACTTAAAGCACAGAAGAGCATGTGAATACTTCTCTTTGTTCTCTTCTCCACTCTGCTAAAACCTGAAGGCTCCTGTGAGATAGCAGGACAGAAGTAGGAACTTGTCCATCTGGGTCTCTGAGTGACTAGCATAAGCCAAGCTCTTGGGTCACATGTTGTGCAGGAGAAATAGACCTTTGCTCTGTTAAATCATAGAAGGGTTGGTGGTTTCTGTTATTGCATATAAGCTAGCCTGTCCTGACTAGTACATCAGGTTTGTTTTAAAAGGCACTATTTATGTGAATCAGCCAGTTGGGATTGGAAATAGCTCTGATGTACAGAATATATGTGTGTAATACAAGGGCTGTCTGGAAAAAACCCAGCCATAAATGCCTCTATTTTCCATATTACATGGCTGGGTACTTTCCAGACAGCCCTTGTATTTAACCAACCGTAACCTTACTTTTATCAAGACTGCCTTGTGTGCAGTCTCTCCTGCTTAAGGCAAGATAATATCACAGGAAAGAATAAAACCCAGGTCAGTGGCTATTTCAGTGATAAGAACATAGTACTCAGAAAGTCTTCTTTGAATTCAATTAGGTGTTCTGAAAAAAGCCAGTGTGCAAGGAAGGAGGTTGTGGCCGCACACTGTCCTGTAACACAGAGAAAAGACTGTGGAGGGAAAAGACAAACTCATACTGAGGTAAAAATAAAGGCATCCTAGGCTGCAGGAATGACAGCTACACGGCCATAATGTGAGTGGCTTCAGAGCAGAATAATGGGAATTCACGGAGTCAGCCCCAAGTTTGAGAAAAGACAGAGCTGATTATTTCAGTTTCAAAGGGGTTTTAAGAACTGAAGCCATGTCCACATGATGATAGCGAGGTTTGATCAAGTTCCCTGTTGGTTTTATAGACCTCATTAACTTTTTTCTATCAAATTGATTGATTAGTGTTATATAGACAGTGATTCTCTCTCTGAGAGTTCTGTGTCCTATCTAATCATACACCTTACCTCATACAGGTTGGTCATAATTATTTTTACGGTTAGAAAATCTTTCTTTTTAAAATCAACTTGTATAAAATCCAGAATAATATAAACAGTTTCTAAACTTGTATTTCTCCTTTTCCACTTGTAATTTTTTAATGTTTGTATTCCCTGAAGAACTGATGCCCCATGAGGGCAGGAATATCAGTCTGTTCACCGCGGAATTCCCAGGACCTGGCACAGTGCCTTGTACGTAAATGACAGTACTCACCTTGTGACTGGATGTATGAAAGTGTGTAGCAAGCTTCTTAGCTACTTCTGACAGGTTGCTGCTTTCTCTATTTGGTTTCCTTCTCCTTAGACTCCACCTCCATACCCTGCCGTCTGGCCAATCAGATCTGTGTATCAGCTCCATCCCCTCTTTGTTCTCTGACTTACCAATGTTCTCTCCTCGTTGTGTTCCCATCTCTCTGCCTAATACTCAGATAACGTTAATGGCTAAGCACTTTACATATATTTTGCCATGCTCTAAAAACAAAACAAACAAAACTAGGAAGTAGGCACCGTTACTGACACCATTAGACAGACGAGGAAAATAAGGCTGGGAAAGGTAAGCCATCTCACTTCTCCGGGCCCTCGGCTTCCCCAGCCCGGGACTGCCA
Source organism: Lyroderma lyra (assembly GCA_004026885.1). Lineage (NCBI taxonomy): Eukaryota > Metazoa > Chordata > Mammalia > Chiroptera > Megadermatidae > Lyroderma > Lyroderma lyra. The sequence continues at coordinate 61,566 of PVJL010006149.1, read as the reverse complement.
GGCTCTGCCTCCTCACCCCCCCCCCACCCCCCCCACCCCCGCCCCTGTAGTTCCTCCTGCAGGCTTCAAACATCACTTCCTCCATAAAGCTTTCTTTTATTATGTTGATCTTCACTGATCTCTCTTTTGTTCCAAACACCTGTTACCCTTAAGCTCGCTTAGTGTTCAGCCTGACTCATTCTGTATATATTTCATGTGTATGGATTTTCTCTCTCCCTCGAGACCTTTAAGTCTCGAATAGGAATTGAGTGCTACTTCTTTTGTATAGTCTGGTATCTAGAGTGTAGAAATGATCGAGAAAAACTTGCTAGTTAAAGAATTGATACAGAATAAAATAATGTTAAATTTGCAATATTTGGAAGTTCAAGATGGCGGGAGCGTAGGAGGACGCCAAACTCACCCCCTCCCAGGAGCAAAACCAGGTATACCTGTGCACAGGTAGCAAACGCATCTGCGGGACAACTTAGCACTGACTGAACAGCTTCTGACAAACAAGAGGAAGAAACCAGGAAGCCGAAGCAGCCCTTGGGGAGCTGCAGGGACTCTCCGGGGTGGCAGCAGCTGGTGAGTGCCATGTTTATGTTCCCTAGTACCCGAGGGAGCTCTGCTCAGGCACTTTAGCCTACCTGCTAGATCACCACACCGACACTGCCTTTTGCCTCGAACAAAGGAACTCAGGGAAGGAAGAAAGGGAGCGGGCAACTACAGGGCATCGCCACACCCACCTGGCCTCCCTGGCGAGGGCTGCTCCAGCGGTCAGGCTAGTGTCCCTGGTGCTGAACATGACTGCTTGGCTCCAACTGGCTTCCCCGAACTACTCAGCACACAGAGCCGGCACAGAGGCCTCTTCTACGTGGGACCATTGTCAGCACAACATACCTGAGGGAGACTTGTGAGGAATACTGCACAAAGAGCTCTCTCTGAGGACAGAGAGAATTTCCTGGGTAGGAGGGGTTGCTGAGCATCATTGTTTATAGCCCTCTTCACCTCCATAGGATGGGCAGGGGGCTTTATCCAGGTGCTCCGGTCTGCCTGCAAAGTTTCTACAGTGTGCTCTTGGCAACATTGCCTGAGCCTACTTTGGCATGAATAAAGAGGGCAGACAGGATGAACAGGGCATTAGTACAAGCACCTGGCCTCCCCACCTGGAGCTGCTCCAGCTCAGTAGGTCAGTGCTCTGGACACCTTGAAAATGAAAACAAAACTTTTTAAATCTTGGAGCATGCAGCAAAAGCAGTTCTAAGAGGGAGGTTCATAGCTATACAGGTCTACATTAAGTCAAACAATGTAACTACACCTAAAGGAACTAAAAAAGGAAGAAACAAACAAAACCCAAAGTAAACAGAAGGAAGGAAATATTTAGGATCAGAGCAGGATAAACAAAATAGAAATAAAAAATAGAAAAGATCAATAAAACTAAAAACTGGATGTTTGAAAAGATGAATAAAATAGATAAACATTTAGCCAAACTCACTAAGAAAAAAATGAGGACCCAAGTAAATAACATTGTAAATGAAAGAGAAGACGTTACAACTGACACCCCAGAAATACAAATAATTATTAAACATTACTTACAATTATATGCCAACAAATTCAAGAATCTAAAAGAAATAGATAAATTTCTAGAAGTATGTTACTTTCCAAGACTGAACCAGGAAGAAATACAAAATCTAAACAAATCAATTACACTAGACGCTTCGTTAACCAGCACCCGTGCAAATTGGTAGATGCTGGATAAATGTAAGCACACTCTCAGTTAACTGGCACCCATGCTGGATAAATGTAGCATTATTTCTTTGATATTTTTGCTGATTGCTTAAGAGTGCCAGTTGCTTGAGTTCTAGCTAACTGAGAGTCTACTGTACTAGCAATGAAGTTAAAGCAGTAATCAAAAAACCACCACAAATTATAAAGTCCAGGACTAGATGGCTACACAGGTGAATTCTACTAAACATTCAAAGAATAATACTTATCCTTCTTAAATTATTTCAAAAAATTGAAAAATGCTTCCAAACTCATTTTATAAAGCCTATATTATCCTGATACCAAAGCTAGATAAAGACATTACAAAAAAAAAAAAATTATAAGCCAATATCCTTGATGAACAGAGATGTAAAAATTCTCAACGAACTATTAGCAAACCAGATGCAATAATACATTAGAAGGATTATACACCATAACTAAGTGGGATTCATCCCACTTAGTTAGCATCCTTAAATGGTTAGCATCCTTAAATCAATGAGATATATCACATTAACAACAACAACAACAACAACAAAAGGATAAAAACCATATGATCACTTCAGTGGATACAGAAAAAGTATTTAACAAAATCCAACATTCTTTTATGATGAAAACTCTCAACAAAGTGGTATAGAAAGAATATATCTCAACATAGTAAAGGCCACAGATGACAAATCCACAGCTAATATCATACTTGTGAAAATCTGAAAACCTTTCCTCTAAGATCTGGAACAAGACAAAAATGCCCACTATCACCACTTCTATTAATAATCAACATAGTATTAGAAGTCCTTGCCAAACCAAATCAGACAATAAAAGAAATAAAAGGTATTCAAATTGGATTGGAAGAAGTGTAACTGCCATTATTTGTAAATAACATGATACTATACATAGACAACCCTAAAGAGTCCATCAAAAAAAAAAAAAAAACTATTAGAACTAATAAATCACTTTGGCAAAGTGGCAGGATACAGAATCAATATACAGTAATCTGTTTCATTTCTATATACCGATAATGAACAATCAGAAGAAATTTAAAAAGTGATTCCATTTTCAATTTAATCAAAAATTATAAATTATCTAGGAATAAGTTTAACCAAAGAGGTGAAAGAACTATATGCTGAAAACCATAAGACATTGAAGAAAGAAAGTGAACAAGATATAAATAAATGAAAGGCTATATCTTTCTCATGAATTGGAAGGATTAATATTGTTAAAATATCCTTATTACATAAAGTAATATACAGATTTTATGCAATCCCTGTCCAAATACCAAAGGCATTCTTCTCAGAATTAGAACAACTAATCCTAAAATTTATCAGGATTCACAAAAGACCATGAATAGCCAAAGAAATCTTTAGAAAGAACAAAGTGGAAGGTTTCAGGCTCCCTGATATCAAAGTATACCACAAAGCTACAATTATCAAACTGGTATAATACTGGCATAAAAAATAGATATATAGATCAACACAATAGAACAGACAGGCCAGAAGCAAATCCTCACTTATATGGTCAATTAATCTATGTCAAAGTAGGCAAGAATATACAATGGAGTAAAGACAATCTTTTCAATAAGTGGTGTTAGCAAGATTGGACAGATACTTGCAAAACAATACAATTGGACCACTTTCTTAAAGTGTCCAATAGGCAGAAGGCTTAAATAGACATTTCTTAATAAGAGAACATACAGATGGCCAACAGACATATGAAAAGATGCTGCACATCACTAATCATCAGGGAAATGCAAATTTAAATCACAATGAGATATCACCTCATACCTGTCAGAATGGCTATCATCAATAAATCTATAAACAAGTGTTGGTGAGGATGAGGAGAAAAGAGAATGTTTGTACACTGTTGGTGGGATTGTAAATTGGTACAGCCATAATAGAAAAAAGAATGGTAGTTCCTCAAAAAATTGTTAAGTAAGACTTTCATATGACCCAGCAATATCACTTCTGGGTATTTTTCTATAGAAAACAGAAATACTAATTTGCAAAGATAATGTGCACCCTATGTTTGTCACAGCATTACTAGTATAATAACAGCCAAGATATGGAAGCAGCTTAGATTTCTATTAATAGATGAGTGGATGAATAGATAAATAGATAAAGAAGATGTCATATATATATATATTCTCTCTCTCTCTCTCTCTCTCTCTCTCTCTCTCTCTCTCTCATACAAAGGCTGTCAAAAAAGAAAAAAAAAAACCCAGCCATAAATGCCTCTATTTTCATATTACATGGCTGGATACTTTTTGGACAGCCCTGGTATTTTGTATATATGAGACCTTATATGTACACACACACTGAAATATTATTCAGCAATAAAAAAGAATGAAATCTTGCCATTTGCAACAACATTGATGGACCTAGAGGGTATTAATATTATGTCAAGTGAAATTATACAGAGAAAGACAAATATTATTTGATTTTACCTACAAGTGGAATGTAAAAACAAAAAAAACCACAAATAAACAAAACAGAATCCGATTCATGTACAGAGGACAAGCTGATGACTACCAAAGGGTAGAGGGATTGGAATAAAAAAAAAAAAAGTACACATTCAATAAAAAAAGGTACCTAGAAAAAAATTGCAATATAGAGAGTGGAATTTTTATTTAGAAATTTCCCTCAAGGCTTATGTCTGACATAGAAAGATCTAGCGTTTGCTTTTGACATTCTTTATTAAAAAGTAAAATTTAGTTAACTTCCTGCCACTCAGAACACAGAAACTTAAAACCGTATCTTGAGATTTGGAATTGTTAGAAATGGTTTTTATAAACTAGCCTGCCTTTGTAAGATGAGGCTAAAACTGTTATTTCCAGTCATTAGAAGTGTTTAGGAACAAAAGAATCATCTGACAACTTGTGACTGGTACAATGAGAGAAGCTGAAGACTGTCGTGTTTATTTTTACACATTGGAAAGGGGGAAGCAAGGATTAGCCCTCCCCCCAACCCCGAGCTTGACACTTGGATGAGCTCAGTGGTTTTGCATCACGTCACATGAACATAATGCCTGTCTTGATGTCCCCACAGAGTTAGACAGAAGAAAGTCCCCAGCCAGGGCTACAAACACAAACTGGATCTAAGCCTTAATAACTGAACCTGACCGTATAAACAAGTCAGAACAAGTGAAGATGTGCCAAACTTGTCCTTGTGAGTTTCCTTGTAAGTTAAATAATAAACTGGAACAATTATGTGTTTACATCATGGAAAGGTAATGAAATTGAAGTTGATTTAAGTAAATGATTCATGATTCCCAAATACATAAAACTACTACAAAAATTAAGTTTAGCTTGGGCAAAAGGAAAAAACAAAATAAATGGAGCCCTTGGTTAGGTTTGATATTATTTTAATGTATTATGAGATACTCTACAAGGTCAACTTAAATGATGGATTCAAATTTAGACCAACTTAGGAGCAAATAACAGTTATTACCTGAAGGCTGTTTTGTAGCCATTGTAAACAAACACAGTTTAAATTCATTCTCAATGCAAAAGTGTCCACTATAACTGCTGATGCTTTAGGTTGAGTCCTCAAATAATTCACAAATTAGGTGACAGTATAATCATAATCTTCTCATGCATATGCATATTTTTAATGAAAATGCTGTTTTATTATAAATTGACTTCAAAATAGAGACTTAGTAAAGATTTCCGAGTTTGCGTTGAGGACACAGCGAATGGGAATTGACAAAGCAGACGGATGCGTGCTCCACTTTGGACAGCACCATCTCGACGGCAACACTGCACAGACCACGCCACAGGAGAATAATAGCACAGGTTTTCCTTTTAGCAATTCAGGGTTATTCATTAACTCGTCACAACCTTTTGGGGATGATTATATTTTTGTCATGATTATCTGCAGACTTTATAATTTATATAAGTACAATACATGTTATTCCTACCACCTTTTTTTGATTCAGAAGCTATCAGGGTAGGGGTGGTTACTTACCTTGAGGGACTTCTCTGTAAGATCTGTTCTCGTCTTATCCCTGCCTTCACCTTTGTGTCCTTTCTTTCGTTCTGTCTCTCTGACCCAGGGTTGCGAGCCAGACAATTTTGCAGCCAAGGCAGCTTGTGTCTGGAAAATTTATCCACACCGCACATAAATTTGTAGCTCTCAACCTCATCAGCTCGCTGGCTATGTGGTCTTCACATCTTCACATTTTACTAGTTTGGTTGTTTTCATGACTCTTGCACCTTCTAGTTGTCCTTCTCAAATCCAGACCTTTACAAGTACTTTATACAGTTTTGAACTGCGGAGCTGTGGTATATAGTTCAGGTCTCTTGGTAAGGAGACGTCCGCATAGAGTTAGACATGCAAAAGACTGATTGGAGGGGATACCTGTGAAGGATAAGAGGGGAGAAGGAGCAGAAATAGGCAGGGAGGGCCTCAGACCATGATGCAGGGCTGACATCTGTGAGGGCAGACTGGGAAAGGAGGAGGAGGGTTTTGTAGGAAAAGCTGCACATTGCAATGCCGTTGGGAAGGAGTTGCACTCAGGTCCATGTATAGTCTCAGAGCAAAAGCGGCACATTTAAGAAGTTTCCATGGGGTAGGAATGGTTCAACTCTGGCCTCCCCCAGTGCTGGGTCACAGGCTGGCAGATCCCAGGAAGAGCATGGGGCTAGTGCGAACGCTGTGATGCATTCCAAGTGGGTAGCCGCTGAATAAGGTACTAAATACAACTCCTCACAGGAGGCTCTCTGGAAAGGAGATCTGCGCGGCTCACTCACGTGGCTTTCATCACCCACCCCTCACGTTGCACAGATCCGCTTCTCTACCTGTGTTTGGGGCCCAGCTTCTTCCTGGTTGCAATGGACCCTTCCTTTGGAAGGTTAATTTAGAAGAGGAAGGTTAGCAGAACAAACAGCAGCTAGGATGCTGCATTTGGTCTCAGGCCTGCAACTGGTAAGCACTGTTGCCCTCCTGCACTATTCTTTCTAAATGCCCCTCATTCACAGCTACCTTCTTGGTAATCTTTGTAACTCACCTGGAGGTGTGACCAGACCTTTATTCCTGAGGGCTGGGAGCCCCTGGTAGCCCCGCCTTTCTCAGGTCAGCGTTGCATATGCGTGCACTCATAATTGGGCCAGGGAGTATCAAAGGAGGCCTGGGTAGATCACCTGGGTTCCACATGTCCCCTCTCTATCCCCGTTGTGTCAAAGCAGCACTGCCTCCTCGTACTGATTAGAATTAGTTACCCTTGCTACATTTTGTGGGAATCCAGGCCTTTGGCTCAGGGCTCTGTCAGTACCTGGATATAGGGGTGCTAGCTGAGGACTTGCGGGCGGGAAAAGCAAACTCATACCTGGTATAGGTGTTTTCCCCTGAGGACAAATTGTCAGTCCTTTCAAGATAAGAGACCCAAAGTAATCAGGATGTTTCCACGTGAGTTGCTGATCTCCTGGAGGACTAGTGTTCTGCTGGGGACTCAGCACTGATGGCACGTTTGGCTACTCAGAGATGAAAGTAGCTAAGGAGGCCTGGAGAAGTGTGAGTTTGTGTTAGGTCCCTGTGTAGCCTCCAATGCTGTCACCTTTGCATCCCTGAATTTTTAAAGAATTCATCTCCCACTCTCTCCAGTGTTCTAGCCATTACCTCTCATGCTGCCTTCAGCATGAAGTCAGTAATGTAATGATTGATGTGATTTCCTGTGGGATGTTTAGATAGATTGCATTTCATTGAATGATACTGTGACAAAGGGCAGGAGAGTTATCATAACAGAGTTATTTTTGCTTAGGAGTAAAACTATACGTGAATATTTTGCCTTTCCCAAGTAAATGCAACTGTCTGATTCCTTTTCTTAAATAAGGTAGAAAAAGAGATCTTCTTAACATCTCTGGCAATAAAATCAAGTTTGGCGTGCCAGGTGTGATCACAGCTACTATGTGGTGGGGCTGCTGGTAGGGTACAGCCATTCTCCCTGAGCTATCAGTTTCTGCTGGGGCCAAAGTGGTGACTTACACAAAGGTATGACAGACACTACATTCTGAAATAATTTTTGTCTTCAATGACAGCAGTAAACGCCATCTTCTTTCCATGATGTGATATTGTTTGATATACTTCTTGGCTAAGGGAGGGGGGCGGTTTTAGAGGCTTTCACTCAGCTTCTCCCACTATGACAGTGTTTACCCCATAGTCCAAGGATCCAGTGTGAAGGATAGTCCAACTTCAAGTCATAACTATACTCAAGCAAATGGCTACTTCATGTGTCTGTGGACCCAGTGGCTGGGGCCACATACTACACTGGATTTTTATCTAAGGTCTCATTTATTACCTGGAGACCTCACTCTAATGAGTATGTTATAATGATGGTTTGGGACTCTGAGTATCAATGTTAATTCAGAATGTTACGCCCAATAGTCCTCAAAATATTGAATGATACTCTCTTTTTCCAGTATTCAGTCATCTGAGTAAATGGTTGTAAGTCCCTTTGTGGAAGAACTAAGTGAATTTTTACTATATAGCTTTGTCATAGTGCTACAGAATCTTTCTTCTTGGGGACCCAGTTATCCCTTTAGTCAGTGGATTCTGTATTGAAAATTGGACTAGATTTAGGCCATACAAAACAAGTTTAGACTTTTTATTGGAGTGACTCCTCTTATCTCCCCTGCTATTTCACTGGTAGCTATTAAGCAGCATGCCTATTTCTTAGAGCCTTCTTATTTTATCCTCTCCTATAGCTATGTCAACTCAGGCACAGACCACTACTGCTCTAGGCTTCTAAAAGGTCCCCTGGCAGTGAGTGTTTCCTAATTTCTAGGGCTCTTTCCAATATATAAAATCTGTGTCACAAGAAAACGCCCCCCAAGTCAATGAAGTATTGCTCATTCAGTCTTATGTTCAGGCTTCCTTAACCGAGCACTCTCAAAATCCAGTTCTAGGGGACTCCTCTGGCTCATGCTGGTCCATGCCTGCTAATTGTTGCTATTTCTTTGGTGTGTGATGGATTTCTTCTCTTATTTGGCCCACATATCTCCAACTGGACTATGAAGGGACTGGACACTCAGGCTCCGGATAGCAACCAGGAGTGACAGTGAGAGCAGCTACAGAGGGGTGCTTATTATCTTACAGGGGAGAGGCTTCTGCAGCATGTCCTTCATAGGAGGAGTGCTGTCTCTTATTGCAGGATCACCTCAGCAAGCTCCATAGTTTCAGAGGAGTTTGCATAGCTCCAATCCTCAGAGGCATCTACCCAGTTCTTCCCATCCTGTATCTACGTGCCCTGTATCTTTTCAACCTGGCTCCAATCTTGGCACAACAGATCAGCCAGGCTGGTCGTTTAAATGATCCTGGGGCTCTAGGACTCTAACTCTTGGGTTCTGTACTTGCTCCTCAGTTGTGTCTGCCTTTGTGCCACACAAGATGAAGGCCTCTTCAAAAGCTACAAGAAAAGCCCTGCCTTGTACACTTAGCATCTAACTTTTTGTTAACTGACTTAGGCTCTCATTGTCCTTCTGCAGGCTGTGAATGAAGGATGGTAGTAACCAGCCAGTTCTGCTCTCCTTACTTACATTTTTTTCACCATACATTTCAAATGCCTGCATCATTGCACCAGCAAAAGTGTTTCCTTCCATTGGGCCAATTTTCTGGGTCACTACTGGTGAAGTTTTTTAGCACTTGAGCTCCCTCCCTGTGTCAGAGACTATCCGTGCCTCCTTCTAGCTGGGTGGTAAGGGCTTGAGTCCACAGACCTCATCTTAGCATGTTTTATTGGATCACTTCTGGTACCAATCATGTCAGCTTGGGAAAGCAGATGCCAATAATGGAATTAGATGTGTGAGAATGGTCTGCTGAAGATAAAGGGGAAACGGCCCAGGATTATGCTGGGGAAGCAGGACCAGGCTTGTGTAGAAGTGTGAGGCACGTCTGACACTTGTACAGGGAGATAAGGGAGAAAGAGGATAAGATGGGAAGAGCTTCACACTCTGCTGCCACTCTGAGAAGCCATTGGGCAGGCTGAGAGGTAAGCCACAGAGGAAAAACCGCCCAGTAAGGGAGTGTCATTTGGAGCAGGAATGGCACAGCTCTAGAACAACTCCTGTGCTCTGTCACTGGCCATAAGTAGTCTAGGAATAGCCTACCCTTAGTGTGGAGGTCACAGTGGGTTCTATGGTGCAGCACCAGAAGCTGTCCAGAGAACACACTCCTTGCAGCGGTTTGGCTTTTAATTCCCGTTTGCCCAGAGAACACGTGCCGATGGCACTTGCAGCTGCAGGAGTGTGTTACCCCGAGATTACTTGCAGATTACAGTCCTAATCTCACTCCCAAAGTTCTGTGCTTTGAAATTTACCGCAAACCAAAATATTACTAAATACTGATCATCATATACATTCCTGTTACATTAGGATTAGAGACAGGTTCTGTTTAGAAATAACTAACTCCAAGAGCAGCCTTCATATTTTATTTTCACACTGAAAAGCAGTCAGAATTGCTTCAGCCTCAAAGAGCATATTTATGGAAAATTACATGAATGTGGCAGTGAGCTGCACGTCTCTTTCTGAACAGGAAATGGGTTAAAGCACAATCTGAGCAGCACACCCCAATGGTGGCCGTGGTTGTTTCGGGTGTGGAAGCACCATAATTTTATATGAGGAAAATAATAATTATTTCATTTTTTTCCCTCTCACATTCTAAAATTACCCAACTACACCTAATGTTTGGTTCACTTTCAAAATTATGACAACTTAATAGTACAAATCATCTCCACCCATTCTAAGTCCTTTTTCTTAATCCTAACAATTAGCTCAGAACTTTTATTTTGTACTTGTAGTTTGAATTATTTATTGCTAAATGCATTGTCTTGTTTTTTCCTATATCAAAATTTATCTAATCCCTTTTTTAGCCATTGTTCCTAATTATTTCATCTTTACATAGTGTCGCTCTACTAGAATTTGTGTAATGGGGCCACATTTACAGCCCCATTTATAATGAATATCTGTAAGTTTTGACAAATATTTCTCCAATTCCATGCCTAAGTATCTCTATGGATTAATCTAGTGATTCTCTTTAGGCCATCTTGAGATATCTGAGCGAAATCTTCCAAGAATGCAAAAAATCCTCATTTCCTGCGTCTGCTTTGCCACTCCATAGTACAGAGATGAAATGAGGAGCCATACATCTGAGGAGTGTGCAAAGTGTACGCCCCCTCTTAAGGATGGCAGTGCACGGGGTCAGGGCTGAAGAGGCAAAGTTTGCAAGTAGTAGATGATTTGCTATCTCAGACTCACCTGACTGTATCACAGATTAATAAAAAGGCAACAGTGAACAGTTATCAATGGAGTAGGCCAACTGCCTCTGGCGAGGTTCCGTTGATATTCTAGATGAAAGTGAAGAAAGTTGGTCACTTAATCCAGGTTCTCATTACAAAGTTAAACAACTGCCCTCTTTCTCCAAATCTTTCATGTAGCATGATTGCCTGCCTCACGAGACAACCCCTCTACTTATTCCAGGTTGCTAAGGAATTTGACTTGCTCGATTAGTTTTACTTGGCTGTATAATTTCTGTTTGTTTCTAAGCTATGATTTAGGTCTGTCCTGTTCTGTCTCTGGACTATATTTATGTATTTCCTCTTAGGGAGGAAACTTACTCTGGTGCCTGTTTTTTGATCCTGAGGCCACATTAGTTTCTGGTTTTCTAATAATACTTTCAATCATTCGGATGCCCACCAATCCCTCCATTTCCCCCAAAGCAGAATTATCCCTGGAAGCAGCTGCTTAGTGGAAGACTCTATTTCCCACCTTTTCCAGCATTGAGTTGAGGCCTTGTCCCTGATTCTTGCTAATGGAATGGAGCAGAAATAATATGTGTCACTCTTCTTTCTGCTGGCTGGATGCAAAACACGATAAAGCCCTTGGAGATGATAAATTCTGACATGGTCTCTGACTTGCACATAAAGAAAAGCTGCTTGCCCATCAGGAATAATTGAACTGGATTTAAGGAGAAATTAACTTCTATTCCATTAGGCTACTAAAATTTCTGGGTTTATTTGTCATAGGTACTGGCATTACCCTAATGAATGCAAGAGTTTTCAAGCAAAGAAAGATCCTAGGCAGAGTTTTAGTAACTATCACTGCATTTACCTTGAGTTTAAGAACATCTCTGAGGGCGAGTAGGCAGAACTTGTTATGTTCTATGGGAGAGGTAAAAAGATGAAACTTGTATATAAAAAATGAAATAGGATTGGAATCTCTTTGGATAAAAATACCTGTTATTATAATGAAAACTAATACAAATATAGACTACCATAGACTATCAGATCAAAATAGTGTGACTAGGGTTATAAAAAAGGATTTGGATAAATTGCAAAATTAAGTCAAGATGTAAATCCAGAGGATTCATTAACAAGAGATAGACTGATGGAATATTATATCCTGCCCTATTATTCAGCCTGAAGATGAGGGGAAGATTTTGGATAAAAACAAAGGAATTGTATCAAAAAGGATGTCCAAGAATTTATGATTTAACTGATACAAACCCAGAAAGGAACAAGTAAGAAGTGGCAATCATAAACCAGTAAATCAGTTATCTTAAATCTAGAAAGTAAGCATCACATACAATATCATTTTTATCTCCTATACATCAGTACAATCTAGCCAAAAGTAAAGATGTAGAAACTCCTAGGAGGGGTAAACAATTCCTTTCTCTCAGCACTTTAAATGTTATAAAAATACTTTTACAAATATTATTCATGTGTTCTTTACAATGTCCCTGACAATTAGAAATGTTGGATAATGTTATACATTTGATAAAGAATTGACGCTGAGAAAATAGGGGCAATTGTGTACAAGAAAGGGCTTCCTGCCAATAATGATATTTAAACCCAAGGCTCATGAGTCTTAAATAAAACTTTAAAAAAAATAACTTTTGTTGCTGCTCATTGTAGGGATAAGTATGATGGAGATACAGGTCATATTCGATTGTGAAGAACCACTTGGAAAAACTCATGGAATGATTCAGGGCAGTCCTACCCTTTGCCTTGAATGAGACTCTGTTGAATTTTTGTATTTCTGGAACTTAGAAGTAAATCAGCATGAGCCATGGGAAAGTACTACACAGGCATCAGAGAGAAGTACTGGGAGTTGCTCCTAACTGGATGGGCTGCATGTCTCAGAAATCATTGGAGAAAATGTGTTTAGTTCCTGGCTTCCCAGCTTTATGAATTAAAGTAATTTGAACTAATGTCATTTGAAGAATAGTATAATAAGACTTACTTTTTAAAAGTAAAGCTTTACAGTTTTGAAAACATTTATTCCATTTTTTTCCCTATTTATTCTACAAACTCAGTATCTGTTTTGAGGTATGGGAGGTGTTAAAGATGTGAATGTGGAAGTCAGTCTCTTCCCTCAAGGAGTTCTGAATCCCTTGGGGGATCTGGAGAAGTGGATGGATACATTACCATGGGATCAAGTGCTCTGATGCCTTTACTGTGGGGAAGTGTATGTGTTGACCCCCAAACCATATTGAAAATAGTAAAAATTCCTGGAAAGCCAGCCACAGTTTTATAAATAAGCCATGCTGAAACGCGTGGTTTTGGTGACAGGATGCTAGACAAAAGCAGTTGGAATTCTGATTTTCTTTTTTCCCACTTTTCTGACAGCCACCTGCTCTGCTTTTCATAGTCTCCCCCTCTTCTCTTCCTGCCCTGTTGTTCTCTCTCTCATTCTCTTTCCCTCTGTTTATAAGCTGATCTCACACATTCGTTTAAGTCTAACCTCATTTCCATGCAGCACAAGGGTAGTTTTAATATTATAGTCTTGGGACACAGGCTGTTTGAGTTCAAATCTGGCCAGTCACTTACCACTTGTGTTATAGTTTACTTAGAATCTCTATGTCTTAATTTCCTTACCTAAAAAATGGTATTTATTACCTGATAAGGTTTTTGTGGAGGTTTAATGAGTTTATACACATAAAGTGCTTAGTGCCTCTCTCATGGTAGGTGCTCTGTGGTTGAGTATTAGTTTTCTATTGTGGTAACAAATTACCACATATTTAGTGACTTACTATCTCGTAGTTCTGTTGATCAGAGTCTGGATAATCTCTACTGGTTTCTCTGCTGAGGGTCTTATAAGGGTGAAATAAAGATGTTGGTCAGCCTAGGCTCTTATCTGAGGCTCTCAGGGAGAATCTATTTCCAGCTTTACCCTGGTGAGTGGCAAAATTCAGTTCCTTATAGTTGTAAGACTGAGGTCCCTCTTTCCCTCACATTTGGGCCCCTCCATTTTTAAGCCAGTAATGGCATGTTGAATCTGTCTCTGGCTTTGAATCTCTAAGACTTATTTTGTCACATCTCTCTGACTATTTTGCCTTCCTCTTCTGCTGTTAAGGGCTCATATGATTATATTGGCCTACCTGGATAATCCAGGATAATCGCCTTATTTTAATGTCAGATAATTAGTTACTTTAATTATATTTGCAAAATCTTTTTTGCCATTGAAAGTAACATATTTAATTCATAGGTATAACATGAGGTGGCAAGGTTATAGGAAATAAAACTCTATTTACCACAGGTTATTAACTATTATTAGTGTTATTATTTAAATGAGTGAAGGACTAACATGAATAAGAAATAGAATGTTCTGGATAATAAAGTTTTCTACTAAATTGAATGTTATTTAATTTAAAGAGTTAAACTTTGGACATAAAGGAATGAGTTCTCTGGTGAACAAACTCAAATCTTGAACTCTTATCTATGTGCACAGATATAATACCAATCTTTCAATATTTTTTAAGTGTAACACTGTTATCTCTAAATCTTAACATGATCTGTCAATAAACTTTCAAAAATATTTATAAAATTACAATGTTAAGGTTTGCTATAATTTTAAAAATTGAATAAAATTGGTAAGAAGGAGAAGTCTTTTATTTTTATTTTTCCTTTACTGTTAGACTTAGTGGGGTGACATTGGTTAGCAGGAATTACATAGATTCCAGGTGTATAGAAGTCTTTTTATAAAATTCAACTTGAGGAAAATTTCAGAAATCTGAGAAATCGTAAACCTTCCAAATATACATTTTGTTCTGAAATATGATAGGATTGATTCCTGATAATACAGCAAGAAATGAAACATTTATTAAATAATTAGGCTTCAATATAAAATGAAAATATTTAAATTTTAATTACTTCTGAATAGTTCATAGCAAAATAAACTTAAACTAGATTTGCTAGAAATTAAGAACAGTTTCAAAAAATCATGAGGAAAAAATAAAAAATAAAATACAATGTTTAATTTCTTTTGCATGTCTGCAGTATGAAAATGGATAACTAATTTACATAGGTAACTATTTCTGACATTTTTGTTTGTTTGTATACTTAAGATAGGCAGCTTGTGAGTATAGATAATCTAATCTGAGGATAGTAACTTCTCCATATGACCTGCTCATAACTAAAAATATCACTGTAGGCTAGTTATTTGTATTTGGGGGCTGCAAGTATTCTGGTACAGGAATCATTTCACATTTTGTTCTGGATGGTGGATCTTTATACACATGTATGTGCATATACTTGTACACATGTGAACATATACTCACAGACACACACACCATGCACACTATTGATTTATGTGACAAATTAACAATGATTTTATTTTTCAAACATATTTTTTTTAACTTAATGCATAATCTGTATAATAGAGCCAACACAACAGCAGATATCTTTAAACAGAGATGTGTCACCAAGAAAAGAAATGGACAGAGATAGGCAATGACTATGTCTAGACTTTCTGAGTTATACCATAGCTTTCAGTGTGCTTTCTATTTTGCTCTCATTTCCTGTTTCTATTTTTTTCCCATCCATTTTTAGATTTAACTTCCCAAAGTCTCTTTCTATGCATGTTTATTCATGCTTTTCTCTCACATCCCTCACATTAACCAGATTTGGGCCCAACACAGCCTTCACTTGATGTCTTGGAATAGGGTGATTTAGATCAAAATTCAATTTCCTATTTCATAAGGATATGATGACATTTAAATCTCCAAGAGTTTATTTATGCAAATATACAATATCAAGAGTGACAATGAGTCACTACAAAATTTCCTATATCTCCTTTTAGCTAGAGAAAATAATATACAGATTGAAGGATACATGCTGGATTATGATCAAATCCTTCAGAAGAGAGCATGCTGGGATGATAGCCTTTGACTATTTTGCATCCATTTATACGATATCACTGAGACTTCTGGCATAGTTTTCATGCCCAAAATATTTTTAACATCTGTGTTACTGTTCTTTTTTTAGGACTAAAGATTCAGTATCCATTAATCTCTCAAACTCCAATTGGCCTTTAGAAGCAGCTGAATACTTTGAGGAGTGCACAAAATATAATCTCAAAATAAATCACAAGAAGTGTAGGGTAATGGTTTTTAGTTCTAGGAAATGCAAGAGTTCCTGGTATGCTGAGGAAGTTAAGCTTAATGTGGTAAAATATTTTATGTAGCTTTGCATTATCTTTTACATAAATCTGTCACGCAAAAAGCAAAGAAAGTTGAAAATCTCAGCAACAATAGGCCATCTAAATTTAGGAGAAAATGAATTGATGCCCATTTTATGATATATCAACTAAAGCAGGTTTCCAGGTTCTGTATTATTTAGAAAAGCATAATCTATGATGGTGACATATTAAAATTGCTTTTGGAAGATAAGAATGACATTCATTTGACACAGAATTTGCTTAATATCTGTAGGTAAATCAGATTGGGAAAAATCAGTTTTTTTTTTTATTTGGGTCACATTTATCATCATTTCTGCACCTTTCATAAGATGGTCAAAATGAACAGATCAACCAGGCTGCAAACACTCAGAAGGCTATGCGTGGGCATAAAATAAACAGTTACTGACTGTGTATTCAAGAGAAATGAATTTTACTGAGCTGAACCCACAGAAGGCTAAGGTAGAAACAGCATAGAGATGGTTTAGTAAAAGGAATTTTATTTTGAGTGGAACATAAATGCAAAATATACAACTCTATGTTTTTCTTTTGCTTGAAGCTGTGATGAATGACAAGTGATATTAAGATACTCTTTTCCCTTATAGATACTTTTTACTCATGGTATCTTGACTGCATATGTGTTTGGGGTCCATCAGATTATCTATTCTTATGGCCAAACTTATCATGAACTGTAGGAGGTTTGACCAAATTTTTAAAAAATTTTAATAAAAACTGTATGTATTTAAAGTGTACAACATGATATGATACACATGTACATAGTAAAATGACTACGGTCAAGCTAATTAATATACCATCTCTTCATATAGTTATGTTTTTTGTGTGTGATGACAGCTTGTGAAATCTACTCTTCTACCAAGTTTCCAGTGTTCAATACAGTATTATTATCAACTATAGTCATCATTCTGTACATTGGGTCTCTAGCCTCATACATCCTACATGACTGCAACTTCGTAACCTTGACCAATATCTTCCCATTTCTCCTGTCACCTCACTCCTGGTAACCACTGTTTTACTTTCTGCTTTATGTGTTTGATTTCTTTAGATTCCACATATAAGTGACATCATGTAGTTTTTGTTTATCTGTGTCTACCTTTTTTTTATGAGAATGTCCTTCAGGTTTATCCACACTGTTGCAAATGGTAGAGTCTTCTTTTTAAGAAGAATTTGACCAAATTCTTCTAGTTGGATTCTAATTCTATTATGCTGGCTATTAATGGAGATAAACATCACCTAAAATCTTAGAAATTTTCTTATTTTTAATATAGATTTTCATTACAGTGGGATTTATTTTAACAGCATTTGATTTGAAGAAAACAAACTTAATGTTCATTGATACTTAAATATTTCTTTATTGTATAATGCAGAGATACTTCATTGATGTCGTCTGGTAAAGAAAACCAGAAAATTTGCAATGAAACTACAAAATTAAGAAAACTTCAAAGATAATATTCTAGAATTTTCTGATAGAATTACCAGGATCTGTCTGAGAGGATCAGGAGTATTTGGTTTTAAGCTCTTAGTCACTGATCAAAAAAACAGATTTCAGGTAAATATCCTTTATATTCACATGCAATCCACAAGTTATTTGGGAAAAGATCTATTTCTAAAATTTGACGGTCATTGAATATCATGCTTGTCTGAACTTGTTCAAAAACTAGATCACTCCAAGTATGTAAGTTCAAGCAGAATTTTTATAGCCTTGCAGAAAAGGGCATTTGCAATTAAAATGATGGAGAAACTTAAGAAAACATGTGATAGCTCAAAGAAATTGTCAAGAAGTGTTATCTTTAAGTGTATAGGATAAGTTAGAACTTATGAATAACTGTATAATTAGTTAAGAAAAATCCATTCTTATTGTATAATAAGGCATATAGCCTGGCATTATCAATGGTACATGGCTGCTGCTAAGTTCATGGTTGCCTTGCACACGGCTTGCTAATGAATTTTATTTGGAATGACATGAGAAAATAAGATACAATAATGAAACTGACTTCAAAACAGTTGAAAATTTACATAATGTTGATTTTTAAAGAGAAGATTCCTATTAGAATAACACAGATTCAGTTAAATAGGGAACTCAGGAAGCAAAGTTCTGATGGTAGTTTCTTGCCATCATGTTTAAGCCACATTGGAAATGTGCCTTCACATTTACGTTTCTGAGAGATGCTCTCCCATTTCATTCCCACACTTTCCTTTCTTTTTATCAACGTTACACATGCACATAGACTAAAGAGTCAAAAAGTTTTATTAATATAAGGGTTATTGTGGAAAAACAGCAGCTCCTTACTACCCTCCCAGAGGAAATCACTTTGGGTGGTGATTTTGCACTTGTCTCTGCTACTAAACAATATACTAAGTAATGCTACATCTTGATTGTTCAGTACCAGCCATAACCTCTCGACTTCTCACTACTGAAAACAGGCTGGAGAGGGAGTGCAGAGATGAAGAAAAACACATTTTTTTCTAGCAAATAGACCCACCTTTCCTATTTTTCCACCATCCCACTGAAGTTACATATTAATTTTGGATGGCTCAATATTTATTGTTTACATTATGACTCTGTAAGTACTTGTCACAGCTGATCTGTTTAGTAAACTATATTACTTTTCTGGCATAAGTTCTCATTTTTCTAAGAAGTGAAAAATTGTCTAGATTTGTTTGGTTTTCTGTGCACATATCATACTTTCAACCACAAACTCTGTGCATCAAGTATTCTATTAATTTACTATTCCAGAAGTACTTCCTTGAGCCCTCTGACCTGCTTCAGTCTGGACTGGTTGCCCTCTGTGCCTGGTAACTGTCAGGGGTCTTCTGTCACCACCACCCTGGGGACTCATCTTTTCTTTCCTGTGATCTTCCCCGTTTCCCATGAATTTTGTTTGTTTGTTTCAACTTTATTCTGATGAAGCGTAGCCACCCAGGAGCTCTTTGAGAAGGGATAAAACTTTGGAGGCTTAGTCTTGTATGAAAATGGCTTTACTTTTATTTTCTCATATTGATAGTGTGTTCTGAGATAGAATTCCCTACCAATTTTCCCTCAGAAATCTGAAGGCACTTCTCTTTGGCTTTCAGTGCTCATGGTCCCCGAAGTGGGTGCTGACAAAAATCTAAAGCGTTTTAATCCCTAGGTGCTATTGTAAGGTCTGTTTGTATCTGCTACACTGAGCATATAGTGGGTCTTTCAACCTGAAGATTTATGTCCTTAGAGTTTGAAAATGTTCTTTCGAGTTACGTTACTTATCATTTTCTTTACCCTTTATTCAGTTTTTTTGTTTCTGGAATGCTACTTTAAAAAAAATTCAACCTTCTGGATTGATCTTCTCATTTGCTGTTATCTTTTCTTTTTTAATTTAAAATTATTTCTTGCTAACTTTGCTTGTTTTTTGTTATATCATATGAAATCAATATTTTCTTTGTATTCTCACCTTTGATAATCAACACATTTTCATTTCTCTTAGTTATGTTTTAATTTGAAACAATTTCATTAAATCTATGTTTTTCAGAGGACCAGCTCGAATGCATTGTTATCGCCCATCAAGTCAAATGCTGTGGCAGTCATTGTCATCTACTTAGGGCTTCATTCTACCCTTCTTTGTTTTGTTCTTTTTTTAGAGATGATTTAAACCTTATCTTCTATCGTGTTTTTAGTATTAAGAGCTCTTTTAGTTCTCAGAATATTCCTTCTATTGCAGCATCCTGGTCTTTTTCTCCATAGTGGCAGTATCTTCTCTGACATCTCAGTGGATATTAATAATGCACATATCTTGAAAGCTCTCTCCCGCATGCATAATTATTTTCCTAAAGTTGATTTCTGTTATTTTACTTTTCATGTTGCAGATTTTTCTCAGACATCTGGTAATTCTAGAGGACTGAGCAAGGTGATTGAAAACTCTGAGACGTGAGTGGATCTTGTCATCTGTGAAGATCAAAGTAGGATGATGCAGGTAAGCTTTTTAGTTTTGTGACCTCTAGAGAGGCATGTTGTCTTGAAGTGGTCAGATTCCCCCAGAGAGAGTGTGCCTAGTCCTATGCCTAGAAGGCAAGGGTCTGGCTGCTAATTATTAGGAAGCTAACTAGGGAAGGCGAGCTGGGGCCCTGTCATCAGTGTTCATACTTAACTCCCCCTTATTTTATTATCATCTTATCTCTGCCTTCAATCCTATAAGGTGTCCAAAACCCTCCCTGTTTCATTCCCTTTGAGAGGATTTACCTCCACTATTGGGCCAGCGTTCTAGAGGTGGAGATTTGCCTGCCTAACTACGGGAGCCAGAGATTCGACTGCTACTTACAATCCTTTTTGCTTTAGCTCTTTCCTTCTACTTACACTTATAATGGTTTCTGATGGTACGTTGTCCTTAGCCTTTGGGGGATTCTATGTTAGAAATCCGGTGAATTTTTAGCTTTCTTGTTGCTAGTTTAGCATTCAGTTTTCTGGGTCTGTTAAGTCCTTTGCCAGTTGAACATCTGCTTTCCAGCTTTCAGAATTTTGTTGATGTTGCTTCTTCGTTCATTCTCCCTTTGTTTGTGGGTGTATGCCTTGGGTGGGAAATCAATTTATTATTGTTTCAGGGAAATTTTAGGAGGGAACAAAATTAAATGTGTAAAATCTGTGGCAGATTGTATTTTCCAAGTTTGATCACAAAAACATCTTTGCTTTCTTATGCTCTTCCTTCGATGTGGCTCTGACACTCCTTCCACCAAGAGGTTTGGTTCTGTTTATCCTGCTCTTGAATCCTGAGGAGCTTTGCCTGTGGTGGATGTGGTGCTTTATGACCTTTGAAGCTAGGTCATAAAGGGCTCTAGCACGTCTGCTCGTTCTCTAGGGACACTTACACTTGACTCTAATCCTCATAATGTGCCTACAGCATAGTGAACGAGGTAAAGCGCAGGAAAAGCTGAGGTAGAAGAGAGAGAGGGAGGCTTTGTCTTTATCAGACATGAATTACAAAAAGCCGTTCTTCACATCGCACTCTGCCAGGTAACTGTATGACTTCAGCCGTCTCAAGTTTCTTCATCAACCAGATGGATGTATTACATTAGCTGCATTTTAAGTTTCTAGTTCTAATGTTCTATAATTTTATGACATTCTAAATAATTCAGGGCAATAGTGATGTTTCACTCCAGGAAGTTTATTTAAACCATTTGCAAGAAGAATGATGATCTCAAGTCATAGACGGTGGCAACTCTGATAATTATCAGTGAGGCTGATATTTGTACCTTTGAACTTAAAGCCCGTTATTGGGCAAGCCTATGATATATGTGATGTTGAGGAGATTGTACGGGAACTTATCCCTCAGTTACAGCATTTTAGTTATGTGACAATATAATCTGGTTTGCAAAGATTCACTTGACAATAGACGATCTTTGAATGTCTTGTGACCATTTCTCTGACACTGTTATCATTGCCTTTTAGTTTGGTGGCAAAACAAAGCATAACCACAGATCAACACTGAACAAAAATGTATTCAAGTACAATAAATTTAAAAGTATGGATATGTTTTAAAGTAATATATAACTAATTTTCAAATCATGTATTTCAATTCTGCCCATCATTGTATACTTTCTGCTTCTTTGTAGATACTTATAAATCCCATGCTTCTTTTTTATATTTTTCTTTTAGAACTTCTGAATTATTTAGAACTTCTGAAAACTTCTTAAAACTTAAAATAGTTTTTTCAAGTTTTCTAAGAGTTACTTGTTTATAGATCTCTTGAAGGTTACTTTTATTGTCAAGAATTTTTATCCATATTCTTCCTCTATTGTAAACTATTTGTATCCTTTCCCCATGGAATTTCTGATTTTTATATAAATTATTCTGCAAAGCCAGGGCCCTGAGGGAAAGGGAGATTTCCTTTCCACATGGAAAAAAAGCTATGACCATATTTGCTTCGATAATTTTTAACAATTTTGAGAAGAGGATGTGCTGCGTTGTGTTGGTCTCATCTTCATTCCCAAACCACCCCAGTGCTCTCACAGATTGTCCACCCTGAACATTAACAATGAAAAAAAAAAACAAAACAAAACAAAAAAACAAAAAACCAAAAAACAAAACCCATACTCTCATTAGCCTCTTGTAGGAAACAGAAATGAGACATTTTCCTCCTCCACCCAGAAGAGCTCTGAGGCTTTGGAAAAATCACTTAACCATTTGACTTACTATTAAATAAGTTTTAAAATTTACCCTTCTCTTCACAATATTCCTCAGTGGTTCTTGAGTGACTCACATGTTGCACTGTTGTGTTTGGTAAGTAAACAAGTAAGGAATAGACAAGACTTTAAGAGTCATTGTTGGAGTGGAAGTTATTCTGGATAAACGATTAGTTTAGTTAAGAAACTTTAAAAGGATAAAACCATCTTTAGCTAAAAGACACCTTAGCTAAAAAAAAAAAAAACATCTTTTAACCAGCAAAGTGTTATTCTTTATGTGTGAATTTCCCAATTATTCTAAGGTAGTAGCCTCAACCTTTACGAGTGTCAGAATTCCTGGAGCGTTTGATAAAACATGGATTACTGGGCCCCACTCTCAGATTTTGACTCGGTAAGTCTGAGGTGAAGCCTAAGAATTTGCATTTCTGACAGCTTCCCAGATGCTGCTGCTGCTGCTAGACTGGGGAACCACACTTAAGAATCACTGCATTATGCATTATGGAGTCTGGATACTGAGGTTTCCTACTTAATGAATAATAAAGACTTTCCTTTTTATTTTTTAGATACCACATACAAGTGAGATGATATAGTCTGTTTGTCTTTCTCTGACTGACTTATTTCACTTAGTAAAACAACCTAAAAGTCTATCCATGTTGAGGTGCTAAGAGAGTAGATGTTAAAAGTTCTAATTACAGGAAAATACATTTTGTAAATATATATGGTGATCGATGTTAACTAGACCGATTGTGGTAATTATTTTACAATCTATTCATATATTGAACCATGATGTTGTATACCTGAAACTAATACTATATATCAATTACATTTCAATAAAAAGAGCTATTTTGGAAGTTTCAATGCTTGCAGTAGAAACAGACTTCCTTACTATGTTTGCGATTTAGTTCTGTTGTGGTTTTTGGTCCTTTGAGAAAAACCTGGTCCCTCAGCATCATCCAGCATACTGTAGCTGAACACATCTCCATCGTACCAAAAGGAGAAGAGGTTCAGCAGTTCAAACAATAACTTATATTATTGTAACGCTCCACGATGACGCAGATTTTGACATCCAAAAAGCACATAGATCTTGGAGTTCTATTGTCAAATTCAATACCTTACATCACTGGGTATTGGATTTGCTCTATAGTAGTTGACTATTTTGAAAAGTAAAACATGTATCAGATATGAATAGTGGCCTCTGAATCCAGGTGTGCTTAAAATACCACTTTTTAAAATTTTGTTTAAATAATTTTAGGTCTGTCTCTGAGTCTCCTAACTCTTGGGGATGGCAAAAAGTTTAATTTGTCATTTTTAGGTCCTACCACACTCCAGGTTATGCATGAACTCCCGTGGTTTTTAACATCCCTGTGGACATTGGTCATCAGTAATCACCTAGATGTACAGTAGGCTGTTGTGCTGCTTTGGTACCCAACTCGACTTAATAATTTTGTTCATCAGACAAATATTTATTGAGTGCCTATTATGTGCTAGATAATGATTTTTTAAATTACATTTTTATATATAATATTTAATACACACACAAAAAACCCTAACATACTTGTAGGTGTATTATGAAACATAAAACTAAAATAAATACCCATGAATAATTCCCCAATTAATAACTAGAACTTATTACTGTTGTATTGATCTGTGTGTTCCTTCTCTATTCAACCCTCTTGCCTCCCCTCTGCATCCTAACTTTTATGTTTACCATCCCCTTGCTTTTTGAAAATAGTTTTGTCATGTAATTATGTATCCTAAACTAGAACATTTAATTTTACCTATATTCAAGTCTTACAAAAATTGTTTCACACTGTGTGTAGTCTTCTAAAACATGACTTTTTTTTCTTGTTAAATTTATTGAGGTGACATGGTTAGTAAAATTATATAGGTTTCAGGTGTACAATTATATCTACGTGTTGTTAAAACACGACTTTTTGACTAAATATTGTGTTTCTAAAATTCACCTGTGTTTTTATGCAAGGTGTTATTTTAGTTTTGTATCTGTATAATTTTCCCGAGTGTAAATATATCAAAACATATTTATTTATTTGTCTATTGATAGGCTTTTAGGTATGGCTGTTATGAACAAGGCTATTATGAACATGTGATACATATTTCCCTGTGTTGATGTGCAAAATTTTCTCTAGAATTTTTATCTTGAATGAGTAAAACATTGATGCTGCAGAGAAGAATTATAATAGCGTTGGAATACTTTTTCAACATTTTTTTCTTAAATATTTTATGAAGTATGTTCTGTGAAAAACTAGTCCCACTAACTCCACTTTCAAAATGTTTTCTATGGTCATATAATATTAGCAAGTACTCTAATCTATGTACCTCCTTTGGAGAGTCACAGTAAATTAGCATGTCAATGATTCTGAGAAGTTCTGTAATAAAGAAAATGTTTGATTTTATTGAACCCAGTGGTTCCCATGCTTTTTGATCACAGAAAGCTTTTTGTTAATTATATTTTTTAATATCTCATGGTACTCTTATTCCATTGAACACATTTTGAGATACACTGATATACTGTACCAACCCTATAACACTAAATAGGGTTTTACTGTTATTGTGTCTCTTTAATACATAAATGGAATTTGATGCATCCTCTATATTCTAGAACAGGCAGAAAATCTCTGCAGAGTACTAAAAATCCTAGGAATAATAAAAATTCTTATGAAAATCAGTAATTCTGTCTTCATATATAATCATTGTGATTAACTGCCCTTCACTGCCTTGTTCTTGCCCTGTTTCCACTTTGGGTAGCAGGATGACCAACTCTTACCCTTGAAACACGCAGGTACCATGAAAACAATGTAGGAATAGCTCTTGTCTAATATATTAGCTGGGTTTAAAAATAAATTCTGGCTTCTCTATGACTAGGAGTGGAAATACTCCTTGAACTAGGATCCCAGCCTGTCTGTTAGTCTACCACAGCAGGCAGGGTGGGACGTCTCCCAGACGTCTTAGGCACTGTCAAAGCTGTCTTCCTGGTTACCTCAAGAATTCAGACATTCCAGAAAATTCCATAGTTGTGCTACTCTCATTGACACAGAAAGTAACTGTTTCATATTTTACTATCTTCTCCTTAAAACCTTTGTTTGTTTGTTTCATTTCTCTTTGGCTCAGTTTTTGAATTCTCCCTCTCTCTTAACCGATCAGATCATTGGCTTATTTTGATGGTGTGCTCAACATCTTGTTTTGGCATGTCCTTAGAATTTGTCTCTAGGATTTTCTTATCAATTCCTTGCAAGCTAGCACTCGGGGAAGTAAAGCCTCATCTCTGGGTTTCTTGGAATAAGAAATTGTAGGATGCTACAACCCATTTCAGATTCAACTCTCAAGGTCCCCTTAGCTGAGGAATTGAGTTCTGGGCACCAGGGTTTCTATGTCTTCTTTCTAACCATACAGCCCCTAGAGTTTAGAATATGAAAGCTTGCATTCCACGCAGCTGGCTAAGGCCAGCTTTCCCACCTCATCCTAGTTGCCAGACTCTGGACCTGTTCTGACTCATTTTTTACCTTCTTGAGAGCAGTTACTTTCTCTTGTTTATTCTCGAAGTCCCAGTGCCTAGAATAATGCTTGGAACATAGTAGAAGTTCAATAAATGTTGTTAAAGAATAAATGTTTGCTCTACCATCTTCGTTCCTACATACCCTTTTCTTCCAGCCTATAAAATGTGCACTGCTTTCCCACTCTGTCTGCCCTGTGGCACACGCTGCAGTGTCCTGCAGTGGTTTCCTGTGCATTTTAAATTACATTACAATTTCATTGTCTTTTAATCATTATGGTTGACTAAGCTAGGTGATATAAATTGCTTCTGCTATTTCAAGTCTTTGAAAGCATTTCCTGTAAGATACTCTCTTGAGCAAGCTCATCTCTCTGGAAAACCTGTACTCTGTACTACTGAATCATCAAACACAACTTGGGTGTAGTTCTTGGGCAGGACTAAGTGTATGTGACAGACACCACATGCTCTGCAGAACACTCTGCAAATTTCTTTTCCTGAAAGTGTTGGTAGCATTTCTACAGCGTAGACATTTCTCATGGATAGCTCCAATATGATCACTTCTCTGCCTTGGGGCTGAGATCAAGTGTGATAGCTGCAATATGGATGGATTTTCACTGCCACCTTCTAATTCTTTATTTGACTCTGGTGAATGTCCTTTTCCTTTCCCTTCCAACTAGTCAATATTCAACCCAAACCCTTTATTTGACTCTATCCTAACCACTGTAGTGAAATAACCTGTCTCTTCATTCATCATGGAACCTCACGGTGAATGTTCAACTTCTTGCCATCTCCTTCCATGACCTTAAAGAGATATATGCCCAAATGTCCCCCTTATTCTTTGTCTAATATAATGAATAGATCTCTTCCATTCAAACCCAGTTCATTTCTTTGACCTCTCTTCTCCTACCTCATTAGAAATGTGCCCTGCTTGTCACTACCTCCTTCTATTGCATCTTCTAGCCATTTGGCCCAAGGCTTACGTGCAACTACCTCAGGAAAGCCCTTCCTTATTGCAAACTGAGAGTAACCAGCTGGCACTCTCCATCACATCACCCTGTTGCATAATTTCTCACTGCAATTTTAACTATCCAGTGTGCCTTCTGTATGTGTTATTTATTGACTCAGTTTTTACTTTCTTGAGAGCAGTAACTTTGTTTGTCTTGTTTATTCCTGAAGTCCCAGTGCCTACACTAATGCTTGGAACATATTAGAAGTTCAATAACTGTTGTTAAAGAATAATTGTTTCCTCTAATATCTTCATTCCTATATACTCTTTTCTTCCAGCCTATAAATATGTGCACTATTTTCCCATCTTGAACACAACAAAAGTAAACAAATAAAAGAAGGAGAAAAAAGCCTTAATTCTGTCAGCAATCGTCTAACCCAGGGATTATTAGCTCACCAGCAGAGCATGTGATTTCTATAAAAATTTTTGGGAAGAGCCATGCACATTCATTTATGTATTGCCTAAGGCTGCCTTTTTACCTTAAAATGGCACAGTTCCACCTTTGCTATAGAGACCATATGCCCATAAGCCTAAAATATAATCCTGCTATCTGTCCCTTTCAGAAAATGTTTGTAGACCACAAAGCTAGCTCCCCTGTTTTACATTTAGCGTTCTCCAAAATAGTGGTACACCACAATTGTCAGCATTCTTTCAAATCTCACTTTCTCTTTATCTTTCTTTAGTCTGATTTCATCTTCAGTATAATAGTACAGTTCTCAGGTTATTTAAGGTTAAAAATGATGCCCTAATTGCAAAATCCACGTACTGTCAGATTATATTTTTGAGTTGCTGTTCTCTACCTGACTCTTAAAATTCTCGACTCACTTGGCTTCCATGACACTCACCCCCCTCTTTCTTTTCATACCTGCCTGACTATAACTTTTGTTTTTTCTTAAAGGGCACTCCTTTAGCTCACCCCTTTAGAATTTACAAATTCCAGGATTCTGTCCTCAGTCGAAAGTTCTCAATCTGAATATTTTTCCTGCATAAACTCATTCAACCTGATTGATTTCAGTCTCACTGCTCAACGTCAGGGCACATCATTTCTCCACTTGACCTTCACAGCAGCGTCCTGACTGGTCTTCCTGCATTTAACTTCCACCCGGCTATCAGAATGTCGGTTTAAGCCAGTGGTTCCCAAACATTATTGAACATCAGACTCAGTTGGAGGGCTTATTAAAATACAGATTGCTCCGCTCTCAGAATTTTCACTTAGTGAGTCTCCTGTGGGATGTGAGAATTTGCATATCTAGGTTCACCAATGCCGCGGTTTTAGACTGCACATTGAGAGACGCTGGTTTAAAAAACGTTTGTATCACCCTCCCTTCTTTCCTTAAAACCAGGCAGTGGGTTCCTAAAACCTCCTACGGAATGAGACATAAGCGTGCTACTATGTGATACGTATAATGCTCTCCAAGATCTTCTGCTTTTTACTTCACCAGAATTCTCTCTCCCATTCTCTGACTCCCACTTGATTCTCCTGTAACTTCAAACTTGCATTATCTCAGCCAGAGCGCCACCATTTCAACCCTCAGTGCCCTTGCTCATGCCCTCTTCGCCCATCTTTCTTCTTCTCACTCTTTAAAAAGATAGTTCATGTCCTCTTCCCCTCTCCAAGATTCCACAATTGTCAGGAGATATTTCTATCACTGCATAGCTTCTCTGTAACTCCCCATCTCCAATAGTGTTTTATACATAGTTATTTGGGTTTAGTTTGTCTCCTCTAGTCTGCACGCCCCTAGCACAGTGCTTGGAATCTATAGTTCTTTCTCTTAATCTCTGTCTTTCATTATAAAATAATGAAATGCTCACTTTAATGGATCATCTTAGAAATGCATTTCCCACTGAGGGTGAGAGCACAGGGAAATTAGTTCTTCCCTACATTACTGATCATGCTGTAAATTGACCCCATCCTTTCAGAAAGCCCTTTGGCAGAATCCATGAAGAGCCAAAATAAAAACCAAAAGAACTTCATATTCTTGGACTTAGTCATTCCACTTCTGGGAATCTACTCTAAGAAAATAATTCAAAATATGCATGAAGATGCATGTCACACATTACTTATTAAAAAAGCAAAAACAATGGAAAACACTGAGTGTTCAACACTAGGGAGTGATTAAGAAAGATGCATCTAATTGATGAAATATTACATATTTATATGATGATTTTAAAGCACACATGGCAAGCATAAGATTATTTTTATTGTGATGTTAAGTAAAATATAAAGAGCACATATTAACATAAATTAAGATACAATTATGTAACATTTTGAAAAAAATGTTTGGAAAGAAATGCTTAAAATCAAAAGGATGTGTCAGCAGTGGTTACACAGGCAGTGCTCAGTTGAGCCTCCAATCAATAGTGTTTCTTGTTAGTTGAATAATATATTAACAAAATGTAGCCTAAGTCTCATGCAACAATTAAAGGTAAGATGACTTTTATGAGAAGAGGAAGCTGAATATAACACAAAGATACCAAAGCAGGAGTCCCCTGAATTAGATGGATAAATGCACCCCAACATCATGGCAAAGATTACAGGTTACATGGTGTCAGTACAGTGTGGTGGACAGAGTTCCCACTATAACACCATACTCTGGGTTTGACTCCAACTTTGTCCCATACTAATTTAGCAACTTCATGCAAGTTTTTAACTTCTTGAAGTCTGTTTTCTCATCTGTAAAATAAGAATTGTTGTACTTGCTTATGGCAGACATGCCTATTATTTACCCACAGCAATCCTATCGTCCTCTCCAGCTTGCCTCCCTGGGTAACTAACTACACATGCTCCGACTCTCTTTAACACACATACACACGCACACACATCCCTTTCCTGTTAGGCTGTCTTTCATTCTAGAGGCACCCAATATCCACTCTCTCAACCCTTCTTTAGTCAGATCAGGGTCATAAAACTGAGTCCTGGTCACTTGGACTGAGAAAAATACCAGAATATCTTCTGAGAAGAGTCCTGTCCCCACCAAATTAGATTCATGGACAAAAATTCTAGTCTTGTTTTCTTGGTGTGGGCATTCCCAAGTGTGTGTCTGGAGCTGTTTTAGTCATCTGACCATGAGGGAGGATTCACTGACCCACAGAATATAGCTGAGCAGAAAGATGGGCAGGTGGAGCCTTTGATAACATCGTCGCCCTGGAACTCTTGTTTTATATAAGATAATACAGACGCTAATTTCTTGAGACAATTTTAGTTGGCTATTTTAGTATTTGATTTGAAACCACCACAATGCTTTATTTCAAATGAGATAATGCAGGTAAAGTGCCAGGAAATGGAGCATAGTGGTCTAAAGCACAGGCCTCGGTGCCAGACTGAGTGTTAATCTAGGGTCAGTCTTGTAATTTTGGACAAATGGCTTCAACTCTGCGCCTCGATTTCCTCATCGGTAAAATGAAGATGATAATAATAGCACCTGCCTTATAGGGTTTGTGTTAGGAGTAAATGAAACAAGTAAAGAACCTATGGCAATGTCTGACACCTATAAAAATTCTCTATTAGGAATTAAATGTTAGTAGTAGTATAATAGGAGTTCCACAAATGATAGATACTGCTATTATAGATCAGTGACTATGAAGTGACCCCAAAGATCATCTAACCAGTTTACATATAAGCAGAAGTGGCAAATTTTAGGTTAAACAATCAAGTTACCAAATTTTTAATTCAGGGCACTTTCTCTTATACCATATTGTCATTATCTTTTCAGCAATCTTGAAACACTGCCACTTTTTAATTATAAGTTTTATATTTTAATATGTGATACAGAGGTAGATACAATAGATAAACATTAAAATGGCTCTGCATTTAAATTGGGTAATTTGGACTTTTCCATTAGACACATTATATTACTGACATGTTTATATAATTACTATTTTTAAAAATAAGGGCTTTTTAAATTATATGAAAATTTGTATGTCATAAAGTATGTAGAATGAGTTCAGTGCAAACTTCTCAAGCCAGTTAGACATGTGGTAAAATTTGGGTGATTTCTCTGAAGCTGTCTCTCTTTAGGTGTCATATGATTCATATCTTGAACCTCCAATGCATTATAAATATCCACACAATCTGAGTTTTTAAAAAATAACAATGCCATTATCATATTTCACATGGCAACTTCTGGTACTCTTTAAAGATATGTATAATGTTCAAGATGGAATGGAAGGATTGAGTGTTAATTATTCATCTCTCCAACTATGAGAGGGAGAATCTCTTGTGAGTTTAGTAGGACCAGACCATCCACAATTCACTTGCACTAGGTCTGATCTAGCCTACAACTACAGTTTCTAAAAATCAATCACAGGCTTGGTCTTTGCAATTAGAAGAATACACGATAAAGTCCCTGATTGGTGAATAAATGCATAGACTAATCATTTATACCTGCTTCAACGTAATAGTTACAAGTCATACTACGTGCTGTGGACACAATAGAACAAGGAGATAGTTAGAGAATGACTGGGTGGAGTAGTTGGTGACTTTCGGCGAGGTGATCAGGGAACCTCTCTGATGATAGGACATTGATCTGAGACCGCAACAAGGAGAAGGGGCCACCCCTGTGGTTTTTTGGGGGGACTGTAGTACTTTGGCCTGAAAGCAGGAGCCAACTTTGTATGATCAAACAAACAAACAAACAAACAAACAAAGCTAAACAGAAATAAGGCTGAAAGACTTGAAATATCCTCAGTAAAGAGAGAAATAGCAGACTGGTGAGGTTTGCAAGAGCCAGTTCATACAGATCCTGGTAAAATTTTGGAAAAGGATTTTGGATTTTGCTCTAAAAATAATTGGAAAACGTTTGAGTCTTAGTCATGAAATAAATGAAAAATCATATAGAAGGTGTCTGAGAACTTAGGCACTGCCCTAGTATTTTACGTGGACTCGTTTATTTAATGCTCATAGGAAGCTGGAGCACAGGTATGCTGAATGATTTCCCCAAAGCTGCCCAGATAGTAAGTGAGAGTGCCAGGATTTGCAGCTGGGTAGCCTGGCATCGTAGTCCTTGCTGACTGACTCTCTTAAACTTACAGCTCCCTTTACACGATTGTGAATGCAGGATGCTAAGGGAGTCGAAGGACATAATTTGTTTTGCTTCTCGAAGGCAAGCACAGCCTTATATTGTATCCCTTGTGATCTAATTTAATTCAATCTAACAGTAACTCACTTAGCACATGGTACTGGCTGATTTTCTGGGGTACACAAATGAAGAAGATAAGGACTTTTCCCTCAAGGAACTCACAGTCTAGCAGAGGAGACAAGTAAATACATAAATATCTATCACGGAAACAAGCCTCCCTGATACTTACTGTGAGCGCTCGTTGAAATTCAGTCATCCTCTCTTTTTAGGCCCATTTACATTAAGTTGGACCCCGTGACTAATATGACCCATTGATTTTGAGCACATCATTCTGGGCTGAGGCATCAAAAGCCCCCCGCACAGCCCTCCAGTTTCCTGTCCCCTTTGAGGTGACTGAGGAGGCCTCATGTTGCCATGGTAGAGACACAATTTGAAAGCAGCTGGTGACAAATGAAGTCATTTCATGGAGAACAGCTATCCTGGGATGTTACCAAACTTATATTAAGTTTTCTGTAAGCAAGAAATAAACATTGTTGGGGTAACTGCTGAGAGATTGGGCTCTATTTGTTACTACAGTAAGGTGTGGAGTAGTATCCTGTATTTTCTGCTTTGAACAAAGAATGTATGAACTATTCTGAGACATGAGAGGAAAAATAATAAATGTTTCCACAGAGGAAGTAAGATTTTAATTGTGTGTAAAAGCCCAGGAGGACTTCAACAGTCAGAAAGATGAAGTTAAATAGGGATCAGGAAGAATATCATAGGAAAATATACCAATTGAATAGTAACAGCATTCTGTGAAAGTAAAAACACATTTAAAAGACAGAAAACAAAGCTATGGTTCTAATTATCTGGCTATTACTAGGAAAATGGTAGGCAAGTATAAGGCTAAGAGAAATGTGAGATACAAGATAGGTTAGGGGCCATTTATTTAAAGTTTGGAGAAACCAGAGATTTTTAAACTTGATTTTGTACAGTCTGAGAGAGCTATTAAAAGCTTTTGATAGAACAGAAATTTGCTGGCAAGTAATGACAGACATGTATTGACGAGATTGCTCTAATTATCATATAGTCTCTGCCCTGTGTTGGTTGCAAACTACAATCAGAAATATGCCATTGTTTTGAAATGATTTGTTTAGGTGACTTGAAGTATAAACTCCATGAGAGCAAATACTTTTAGAGATGGCAACTGAGGCAGCCTTGCAGTGGAAGTTACATTCGCTCTGAATCTTCAGCGCTGACAGGGTAGCCAAGACTTGCAGTAGGTGATAAGAAAGAGGAGGAAGAGAAGAACTCAGTCAGTATGTGATGGACTCTATGACCGAAAGCAGCCTGTATTTAGGAAGCCGACTCATGCAGCATTGTGACCAAGGCCTCCAGTAATTGTCCAGGAGAGAAAGGGAGGCTCAACTAAAACAGCAGTAGTAGGCATAACTTGGAGGTGAATCGAGTGGGTCAAGAGACCTTAGAGGTGTCCACGTGTCTAGCTCGGGCTACTCAATTAATGTATATAATCAGTTGTTATGTGAGAAAGAAGAATTAGCATGTTTGAGGAGTCCTAAAGGATCAGCTGTCCTGTTTTAGCTGAGGTCTGTAGGATGCCTGGTGGAGACACTGAACTTGAATGAGAAAATAGCTTTGCTTTTTGACAATAATGTTCATGTCTGTATTGAATCCTCCTCTGAGACATGAAAAATCTCAAGACAAAAATGAACTTTCTGGAAAACAGTACTGCTACTCTTGAGAATAAGGTGAGAAAAGTAAAAGTAAGGGGTAGAGAGTTACTGATTTTATAATATTTGCAAATTTTATGGGTACAAATCTCATTATTATGAAATAAATACTGTAATATTTTATTTTCAAGTATATATAGGTGTTGATATTATGAATAAAATTTAAGTCAGTAAAAAATAATACTGGATACTTATTAACTTTTG
The DNA here is from genome assembly GCA_004026885.1 of Lyroderma lyra. Lineage (NCBI taxonomy): Eukaryota > Metazoa > Chordata > Mammalia > Chiroptera > Megadermatidae > Lyroderma > Lyroderma lyra. The sequence goes on along the minus strand of PVJL010006149.1, from coordinate 27,689 downwards.
GTCATCACTGTATTTCCTTAATTACCTGACAATAAAAATACAACTCTTATCATGATCGGGGTCTGCCAAATTTTTGGTATTAAAACAAAAACCCTATCCATGAAAAGGTTGAGACCCTCTGCTCTGTTTCCTGGAGCAGTACTTGTATCACTGGTGTATACAGTTACATGTCTGGGGAACTCTGAAATTAATAAAACAAATTCATTGTTTGATATTAAATGTAAAGCAAAAGGATCAGAGGTGGAGATGGTCTTGTTTGATATAATCTGTAATACAACATTTACATGGTTAGGAAAATTGTTTTCAGGAATTCTGAAAAAGCTCCCAAAATATCAGGTCTTAGCCTCATATTCTAGTAAGTTTTAAAGATTCCTGTGTGTGTGTGTGTGTGTGTGTGCGCGCGCGCGCACGTGCGTGTGTGCACACGCACACAGGTTGTGAGGTGGGTGGTGGTGGGAGGAGGCTGAGGGGATGTACAAATGCTACTATGGCCCTCTGAGCATGCACCTCTTGAACAAGTTCAGCAAGTTTGACAGCTGTTCACATTATTTTCAGGTAAGTTCTTTATTCAAAACCCGTGGATTCTATGCTTCATTTTGATGACGAAAGCATCTGTTTCAAACCATAGTGAAAATGGTTGGTTAGCTTCTCCTTACATGAGGACTTTGATCTTTTGTGAGAAATGAGCTTCCTGTAGATACAGTATAGCTTTGCTGAAAGTATTTTGTTCAACTTGGACATACCATAGGGTAATGCTTTTTATTGTTATTTTACTGAAAAGTCAAAGAGGGTTTACATAAATGTTTTCCTAATAAATTGTATAGGGAATCTGTAACTGTTCAGTGGAAAAATCTAAAACAAGCAGTTAGCAAAAGCACTGTTTGTTAAAAATGGCATTTTCCTGGAAGTCAGTTCCTACTACTTGTTCCCCTCACTCTTGGCTAGGAAATCAGTTAACACCAAGTAGCTGCTGATTTCATTTGACAAAGCTTTCTTTAACATCTCCAGACATTGTATGCTTTCCATTGGCATTGAAATTTAGTTAAGTATAGTCAGTTTGCCTTTGCTTTGCATTTGATAATTTGAATCTCAACTGCATTTAGGGAGAAAACTAAGGAAGTATATTACTCACCATTTCACATCTGTTGCAGTTTAAAAGACTCAGTTGCCAAGAAATTTATGAAGCATCACTTAGTAATGATTCAGGAAATGATTAGTCAATGCATCTCATGCTCAAAGTGGAAGGCACCCTCTATTGTTCATCTTGCTATGATGTTTTCTTTATATTTTTTTAAATAACAGAATCTGTGAATATCCAATTTCACCTAAAATGGACATTGTTAACTGATAAATACATATAAGAGAATCCTTCAATATTCTATTCAGACTGTTAAAGCACAGAGAGAGGGTGATGTGAAAAAACAGACCTCAATGCTAATAATATTTTTAAAAACTGGCTTCCTTCCCTTATTCCAACAAATAACTGAGATTTCCAAAGTCACTTGATATCTCTGTATGTCAGTATTTTCCTTTGGAAAATAAGGATGTTAATAATTGCACAGTGTGTGAGGGTTGTCCAGAAAGTATCCAGCCATGTAGCATGAAAGATAGAGGCATTTTTGGCTGGAGTTTTTCCAGACAGCTCACATTAATTTGCAAAGATTTTATTTTATTTTTTTGGTTGTTATTTAAATTTAAAGTGGAAATTAAGTTTCAAACATTTAAAAAAATTTTTTTTTGCAATTTTAAGATGCAATTATTATTAACATTTCACTATAATAAGGCCATGAGACTGATGACTATATCATGTATGATTAAGTCTTTGGCTGAAAACTGAATGAAGTCTTTTGCTTCTTTAAACTTTCTCCTTATATGACTCCCATGATCTTACTTCTTCAAAATTGCAATGGGTCTTCTTTATTATTATTTATCCATGTTTTGATTCTTGATGATTTCTAATGGTTTTTACTTTAAAATTCCACACTATTTCTCTTAACATAAAATTGATTAATATTTATTGTTTCAACTACCACACAAGATCGACGCTCAAATATTTATTCTGGTTTTATAAAATCTTCAGTATCTTATTTTCAAATAGTTACTACACTATTCCATTTGTGTAGCACACAGCATGTCAAAGTCAAGCTCATGATCTCTATTACAAATTTACTTCAGGTCAGATCCCTTTAGCAAGACTACAGGTGGTATTCTGTTTTTTTCATTGGGACACATATAATACTTGGTTTGCAACTGGGTACATCATTGTTTTAGATATCTTTAGTGAACAGAGTTAAGGTCATCTTTTTAGTGGATAGAGCTAATATATTTTATGTAAGTGCATATTAAAGATAAAATATGAACTCTTACTGATACTTCCTTTACAAATTTTATAATACAGTTCTTTTTAAACTTAATTTGTTTCATACTTCTGGTATCTCCTTTCAAAATGAAAACCTTAGTTTCCAAGGACACAGTGGATCACAGAATTAAAATAGCCCATAATTTCTCATTTCCTTTATTTCATATCACATGCGTACCTGTTTCAGGATAACAATTGTAATATGATCACCACCACCATTATTTATAAAAGCTATTATTTTTTCATTTGTTCTCTCCATTCTTCTTATCCTTTAAAAAATTGTCCTTATCTACCTCGTCAGAGCATAGTGTTACGTGTACATATTGAAATCTCTCCATTTTAATCCTCATTTAGTATTACTTTCACAGTAATTCCATATTAAGCACTCACCACCAGTTCTCCCAGGAGAGTACATATATGTTTTAAAAATTAGCTATATATTGTTTCTCTTCTACTTGTCAGCATGCGCATGGAACACTGAAAGAAGAAGGGAACCAGCTTCACTGGTCAGATATGCTTATTCTGGTGCCAAACTGTCTTTGTGTCAAATGGGACATATCCAGAAAAACACTTTTCTAAATGTCTACTAATGTGTCTCATTCCTGAGGGAAAAATATTGAGGTAGATTTGCTCATTCATATATCCGTCTGTCTACAGGATAAATCCTTAATCTATTTTTAATTAATTATTCCTGTTTTACCTTTATAAAGCAATAAAACATTTTCTTTTTTAATTTTTTTTTTCTTGGTTGGTTCCCTGAGCAGGGATTGAACCTATGCAGCGGCGGTGAGAGCACCGAAGTCTAGCCACTACACCACCAGGGAACCCCACTAAAACATTTTTAAAAACTACTTGAAGCATTTATGAAGAAAACAGATAATCAGGAGAATATGTTAACATAAGTACTAACCTATTAATTTGTTAAATTACTGACTAACAGTCAATTTTTATGTCTTACCCAAAGTGAACATGCATAGACATGTCTGTGAGGATGAATGGTTTATGCACAGGTATGCATTCACCTTTCTTTACTCAAGAATATTTTCAATTATTGGAATTAACTTCTCTGTGTTTACATGCTACTAAAAAGATCACTGGAGAACAATAAGGTAAAAGATACCAATATTGTCCAAAATTAATATTCTACTAATCTATCCATTTATTTGTACTATAGAAATACCCAGACAACTTTAATGAAGTCAAAATTTTCTGCTTAAAGCTTAAGTATAGATTTTGCTAACTCTTTTCCATCTACAACACTGATATTAAAATTCTACTTTGAATATACAACATATTTCCCTTTAGCAATTCATTTTTCAGATTTAGTTCTAAATATGTTTTTAAAAACATAATTATATAGATAATATACATTTTAACTGCATAGACTTCAAGATAGCAATGGGCTTCAGTTGTTCAGCAGGTACATATAAAGAAAAAGGAGTTAGAGACCACTGATCTGTTAAAAGAGGCATATTAAAAACTTGAAAAGTTTGAGCAAATATTGACTCCAATAGGGCAGTACCAAACCCCAAGTGGTTAGGAGTTCTTCACCAACAGAAGCAAGGGGAAAGATATTTTAGAGAAGAGGTGGAAGCAAAGCAAGAAAATCATTTGATTAGCTATAGCTTAAATGATTGTACTATTTGGAAAAGCCTAGTTGGCTGTTAGTAATTGGTTGTCTTTAGGTTTCAATTTCTCAACCCTGAAGCATTTACATGCTTAGATTTTGGGCTGTTTACATATACTCCTAAGGTATTAGAACCACATCAGTCTATTGGAGTCTTTTAAAAATTAATTTAACACACTTCAGATGAATGCTTCAATAATTTAAACAAGTTGAATGTAGATACTTGGCATCAAAACACTTTTTTTCTGGTTCACAAAAGTTCTATAGCCAATAAGTAGAAAAATGAGAGAAATTTCTCTGTTTTTTTCTTTGGTTGTTTATCTTTTTCTAACATAATATGATTCACCCATTCTTCCTGATTTTTTTAAAATTGGAAAACATTGTTTTAAAAAAGAAAAGAAACTATCACAGTTTCTCAATAACAAGAGTCTGTTTTCTGAGTATGTTAGATAAATCACTTGAAAAGTAGTATTTATTAGTCATCGCAGTTCAGGCCTTGCTTTTGGAGACTCAGTGCACATGCCATGGTACAACTGCGTCGTGAGGAGCAGTGGTGAGCGCTCGAGTCATTCCACTCAGGTCCCTCACGTGAACATCTCAGACAGCCATGCTGAATTTTTTTGCAATTTTGTGCATTATGATGTACAAAAATAAATACATGAAAATAAAAAGTTAGGATATGAGCTTTACTATCAGAGAGGTTTGAGTTTCAATGATGCAAAAAGCAGATGTTTAACAATACTTGTTGAATGAATGAAACAATCAGTCATTCTTTCAGTCAGTTAATAAATCCTACTCCTATGCCTTATAGACCGTAACGTTCAGCATGTTATTTGGAAAACTGAAACACAGAAGGGTATTTATTTGTAAGCAGGGAGTAACTGTGATTTGGAGTGAAGACAAGTGGTATATGGCAGGCAAACATCTGAAAAAAAAAAAAGTCTTCAGCATAATAATTGGTCAATAAATGTTTCTTGGTCTTTTATCTTTCTTGAAGATATTTGGGATATTATTAGCAATATGCTGTCAAGAATGCTGTCAACTCAGATATGATTTTAAATAAGGGCATTTAGTTATGCATCACCATAGAAGTGGGCTTCTAATTAGACAAGGGCTCTCAGTCGATCTAAGGCTTAATCTGGAAAACACTGTAGCCAGAATTTTATCAGACTATGAAGCTGGTTGGAGAATTTTTGGACGTGGCACTGAAGTTCCTATTTCTTTGCTTTCAAAAATATCATATAGTTCTCAATGCTCTTCTATGTTCTATCCTAGTACATGGTAACATTCAAAATATATTAATTATTTTACACAAAATCCAATGGCCTTTTTCTTATATATTTTTTAACTTTTCTGTAGATATTACATCTATTGTGTTTCTCTTCCATCTGAAATCTAAGCTTCCGAAGTGTACCTGTACTGCAATGTTCTTCTTACACCTCCAGAAACTTTTGCTCTGTTTCACTCTTCACTATCCAGATCCTTCAATATAGGATTTCTTACAATATTTTGTGCCGACCCATCCTGATGGAGGTGTCATGTGCCTCAGAAGCCCCTTTTCAGGTAAGAAGTAATTATGACTCCTGCTGCTGGGTGTACTACCAGAAGAGAGACCTCAGCTGTTAGCACCTCTAAGGAGTGACCTCAGTTGAAGAGACTTATCCCCCCGAAGATCATGACTCCTTCCCAGGACAGCCACTTTCAAAGGCTGACTGGCCCCCGGTGGAAGGCTCAGCCTCTGCTCCAAATTGGTGTGCTCTAAAGGGACATACCATCTTCAGAACACCCTAGAGGATTTGGTTTAGAATGTATCTGTCCTACCTTGGCTTCTCTTTTTTTCCCCAATCTGTTGATCCCAAGCATATTCTCTAATTAACATCATGCTTGCTAATCTCTGTCTCGAGCTTACATCCTTGGACACCCAACCTGGGACAGTTATCTGTTTCTTCCTTATGCTATATTCATTTCTGATAGACTCTCAAATTCTCTGTAACTCAACTAACTTCATCTCTTGCCCTGAGTTCTTTTATAAACTTTAGACAGTAATTTCACAAAATGTATGGTATATACATTTTTTATAAAGATATCAGCTCAAACTCAGTATGTTGCTAAATGTTGTTAATCTCTCACTTTCCCCCATAACCTGATCTTCTCATCTTAGTTTCACATCTCAGTGAATGGCAATACAATCTAGCCACTTAGCTCATCTTGAAACTATGGAGTTATTGCCTTTTCCTACCACTCCTTCATCTCCTGCATCAAATTTTCTCTAAATCACATGTGTTTTACTTGAGTAATGACTCTTAAATCTATATCCATGTTACTCGCTTAGACATATTCATTTTTTGATTCATTCGCAAGTATTTATTGAGGGTTTACTATGTCTCAGTCCTAGTGTACGGCATCCATTGTCCCAAACCCGGAAAATTATATCACGGTATGTGGTTCTCCCTTTCTTCTCTTCCCACTCCAACTTACCATTCATTCTTCCTGCCTGAAAGACAGCTATTATGAAATAGTTCCAAACCTTAAATGGTCCCTCCCTTTTCCTAGTGTGTGACCCATATTCCTCAGTCTCCCAGCCTAGCTATTCTAAATCTACCCCTAAAACCATTTTTAAAACACTTTCCCAAGCTCTTCCTATACTCTTCTCTTCAATCAGTGGACAGCATTTAGTTTCCCAATCATGTCATCCATGCTTTCAGATCCCCTTGTCATGTATGTTTTGTGTGCTCTGCCTCCGTTTGATTCTTCTTTTTAATGAAGTACAAGTTTCCATAGAGCATTCAGAGCTTATTGTTGTTCCTTTTTCAAGAAAGCCTGCAAGAACAACACATTCAGAATTCCAAAGAACAGTCAACATGACCTTCCCAGTCGAGGCCTGAAGTTGAATTTTTTTCAGCTAAGGTGATTCTTTATGGTGGAGGTATTCCGTGGACTGCCTTTTGTTTTTGGGGTCATAATGACGGACTCAAGTTTCGTCACCTGTAATCATCTTTTGTAAGAAGTCCTCACCTTTTTAAAAAAATATTTCAAAATAATTGGAGGAACTTTTTTCACTGTTAAGAATTCAATAACAGCATGCTGTTGGAACAGAACATTTGATGGGCACTGGGTGAAAAATGGAAGCATCTGCATTTCCAAAGTCAAGAATGATGGGGGGGAGATGCCATGTGACAACACAGAACCAGTTATATCAAGATATGTCTAGTGTAACAAAAAATATTACAGAGTAGGCAAAAATTTAGCAGTTCGCCCTCTTATAGGCATTGATTAAGGTTCTACACACACACACACCGATGGAGAAAAGAATATGCATGAGATATACATACATATATATCACTGTTGAAGACGTAAGTAAGACTTTAAGTTCCATCAGGGCAGAAACATGTTTTTGCATCACAGCTATATCCCTAGCATTAAGTAAAATATTTGAAATATAATAAAAAATGAGTATTTGAATGGAAAAATAATTTAATTCTCATCCTAAGTACTAATGAGTTCAACTCAGGAGCAACTAATATTTTATCCTAAATCTTAATTGACATTTCTTTTGTTTATAGCTAGATAAAATCTTGAGCTTTTGGGGGGCTGAGGCTCTGAGTTATAATTATTCTTCTGTTGTCATTGCACCGTCACACACACACACACACACACACACACTGGAATATTATTCAGTCATAAAACAAATGAAACCTTGCCATTTGTGACAACATGAATGGACCTTAAGAGCATTATGCTAAGTGAAATAAGTTCAGCTGAGAAAGACAAATATCATATGATTTTACTTATATGTGGAATCTAAAAGAAATACTCAAAACAAAACAAGCAAACAAAAAGTTGAGTACATGGATACAGAGAACAGATTAGTTGTTGCTAGAGGTGAGGGGGAGGGGAGGCTGGTGGGAGGGAGAAATGGTTCAAGGGGTTAAAAAGTACAAACTTCTAGTTATAAAATAAGTCATGAGGATGCAATGTACTACAGCATGGTGACTATAGTTAATAATACTGTATTATATATTTAAAAGTTGCTAAGAGAGTTATTCTTTAAAGCTCTCATCACAAAGAAAAACATTTGTAACTTTGATGACAGATGTTAACTAGATTTATTGTGATCGTTTTGCAATACATACAAATATTGAATCACTATGTTGCACATAATGAAACAAGTATAGCATAATACATTAGTACACCTGAAACTAGTATAATGTTATATGTCATATACCTCAAGAAAAAAAAAACAATGACTTTAAACTATGAGAGTATTTAAGAAGTATTTTATAATTCTATGACATAAAATAGTTGATTTTCATCTTCTAAATATTGTATCAGGGCAGAAAAATATTTTGATATTAAAGTTGAGCTTTAGTTTTTAAATAGAGCTTTGTGAAAATAAAATTAAATTCTTCTGGCTTCCACATATTCTACTGCCTTATTCTATTGATCAATATTTTTAAGACTTGCTCCTGTCAATTTTTAAATTATTACACTTCATAGTTATTCACTCATGCAGTGGACTTTAAAAGTACTTCTTAACTGAGGTCTTAATAAAAAAAATAACTGCTTTCTTCACATTTTTTACTTTTCTCATACCCAGTTCATGTTCTTCACCGTGTGCGCGTGTGTGTGTGTGTGTTTGTATTGTGTATGTTTGTGTATGATTCTGTATAAATTTTACTTGACACTTACTATTACTTTATTCCAGGAAAGATTTAGGTTTTTAAGGAGATCATATTTTGGTTATATACATATGTGTAGATATGCATGAATTCCATATGTATTTCATCTCATTTCAATCCTTGTCATTGGCTAGATGTACCAAATTGAGAAAAAAAAATTTTTCTGGATATACCAAATGATATCTGTGCATGTTTTCTCTTCCTGTCATAACAGATAAAGGGTAACTCATCAATAAGCCAAGACCCCATCCCATCCATTAGGATCTGAAAGTTAGCAGACACTCCCCCAAGAGGGGATGCGCTGTCTCTTTTCTAGTTTTAATGAAAGAATCCTAAGAACATCAATTGCTAGTCTCTGCCTATGTAGACAGCTTCTTAACAAATCTGTGGAGCTCTTCAGGGAAAAGATCAGCAGCATAATTAAAATTTATTCTCTCCCTCCATCTTAGAAATACATTTTTTAATTAATTGATGAGAATAGACTTAGTTATAGATAACCAGAGTCTAAGAAACAAACATGGATCAAACAAATAGTGTCACAATGTCCAAAGAGCTAGCTAAGTCAATGCTAATGTGATTCGATACATTTTCCTCAACAATCTTTTGCTAGAGTTGGTAAATATTTAGCTGCTCAAGAGTTCTGTTTACCCTGGTGGTGAGAATTTGAGTTCGTATTTGGGATTAAACTAATTTCTGCAAGTAAAATTATAACCAAAATTCCTTGGAGGCTGAGGCTCTGAGTTATAATTAGTCTTCTTTTCTCGTTGCACAGTCACAAAATTATGGCTGTATTTGATTTTATAAGGAAAGGATTTAAAGATGACAACTGGTAAAACAGTGAAGATTCTAGGGAACTTAGCCTGAAGCCACATTTGCTTAGAAAGACTGCTATTTCTGTTTAGATCATTTGCTTGATGTGGCTTGGGAGGAGGCACAGTAGAAATCACAAGGGTATTTTTCTGTATCACTTTTTCTGTATCACTATGAAAACACCCCTGCCGCTAACACTAGTTCTCAATTCATATGCGTTGATTGGTTGGTTAAAGCCCAGCCATTGTTCAATATTTTATCAGAAATCAAATATAAATGTATTCTTATAGTATCCCCAATGTGTTTCCCCATTATAGGATTTATCACCTACACTACGTTAGTAACATCTGTTAATTCCTAGTCCCCCCACCCCCACTTTGACAGTGAACTTCGTGAGTCAGGAGCAAGACTTCACTCCTTATTTCAGCCCAGGGGTGTTAGAACTGTGTCAGGCCCTTGGATATATTAGGTATTTCCCAAGGCCATTACACCTAGGAGGTACTTGAAGACCTATTTAACATTTCCTTAAGTAAAAGACATATGTAACAACAGCACACCACATTTTCAGAACTGGGGTATCTTCTGCTTATAGTCTTTTTTTTTTAAAACTAGGATATGTAAGAAAGCCTTGAATTAGTCACTAACAGACTGCTTTCCCTACCATGTTTGGTGTTAAACAAGGCAACTGGGCAAATGAGTTTTTTCTTTTTCTTTTTTTGAGGTGTGCGTAAGGATTGTGTTGAGGGAAGAACTTCCAGCTCTTAAGCAGGTTAGGTGTATTTAAAAGGCCATCATTTGGGTAAAATGCTGCATTTTATTCTTTGAGCTATAATGTTATCCACATATTTGGATTGGCATTTACTTGTAATGACACAAATTATAGAAACACCTAAAAAAATATTTCTTGCGAATGAAAAGGTGGTCTCAGCCAAGAACACTTTTTAAAATCTTCATTTAACCACAAAAGTAATAATAATTCCTATTTACTAAAAGCTTATTATATATCAGTTCTTTCATATGGTTTAGTTACTTAATCCTCCAAAAAGCACAATAAATTTGGAATTCTTACATGATCACTTTTAACAATGAGAAAGCTAGAGAGAGGTTAAATAAAGTTCCCAACGTAACACAATTTATGAATCATGAGTGAGAGTCACTCAAATCTGGTTCTGACCTTGTGTTTTTAATAATTATCCTACACTTAATTCCAAATAATTAAACCAACTTTTAAATAAATGCTAAATTGGATTATAATGTATGAATTTTTATATAAAAATTTAAGAGTTAACAAACTTTAATAAAATTACATATGTACTATGTTGTCCTGAAAAATTCGAAGAACTATAGGAGGTAAATAGATGATAAACCTAGTCAACATCAGCCCTAGTTACATTTTCTTGGGGCAAATTAATGGCACACCTTTTTTGATCCCTACAGCGTTGTTTTTTTTTTTTTTTTTTTTTTTTTTTAAAATCCATTTGCCAAGCTCTCCTTTGGAGCCTGGAATATTAAACTGTCATCTCACAACCAAAAAAGGACAAGAGTAAAATGAAAATGGATCGCATCCCAAATAACTAAAAGTCTTTTTGGCATTGTTTAAGATTTGGAGGGAAATGAGTGAGCTGTAATATAACAGAGCAAAAAGCTCCTCACTGCCATGGTTTGACTACTGCTTTTAACCTCAGAATTAAACAGAACAGAACAAAACACATTTCTTACAGCCCACAATAAAGTAACATTCAGTTTCACAGCACCATTTTTGGAGTCAAACACTATTTTTAATTCACTTTTTTTCTTTTCTAAACCCCAAAGCAGGAGACCTCATACAGAGCACTCATTCCATTATTTAGAGTATTTCCTTTACTTTAGTGGGCTCTAGGTCCCTGTTTTGTTAAAATTATAGGGTAAAGACATTCAGAAAGTCTATTCTATTTGGGAGAATAATGTTTTAAATGCCCAAATTTAGAGTATTGTTTTAAAAGATGGAATTTAGTGAGTTGCAGATGAATACCATCTACTTTGCAACCTCCTGTTAATAGATTATTTCCCCACCCTTTTGCAGGTTTTGTGCATATGTGTGTGTTTTTGTTTGTTTGTTGTATGTTTGGGTTTGTTTTGAGTATAAAGCACTTGATGCTGAATAGGAAACTCCCCCCGCCTTTCACGCTGTTTTTCTTAATTTTTTTTTTTTCTCCTTAGGTTGCGTTTTGAGAAACATTTGCATGAAAACAAGTTTTGTTCATTTGAAGTTTTATCTGTTCTTACTTCTGATGGATTGCTCTCCAGTCCTAATTAGTGACAGGAGCACTTCAAAAGGTTGTAGCTCCTCATCCTTTATCTCAGATTCCTTTCCCTTTTGTGAATAAGTACCCTGCCCCCAGTCTCAATGGCAGGCCTTTCTTTCATTGACCTTAGGAAAGCTCAGTACCCTTTCCCCTTACTTGACCTTTGGTCAATAAACTCCTAATCCCACTGCAATTGTGAGCTTTTCACTTGCAAGTGTTAGACAGCAGTTACTCTCTGCCTGACGTTCCCAATTGTTACTGCCTGGAAATGTGCCTTACTGTGAAAGCGTGCTTCCCGGGGTGGTGGCAGTTCCACCTTTCCACCGCAACATGGCATCTGTTAACTCCTAACCATCCTTAAAGAATCAGTTTACCTTTCTTCAGAAACATTCTCAACCCTCCTAATCTGGGTGAGTGTCCTTGCCTTGCATCACCATAGCATCCTGTGCTTGTACTGTCATGACACAAATCACATTGCTGTGACTGCTTATTTAAGTATCTATAAACTCCATGGATGTAAGGACCACATTAATTTGGTTTATATCCTCTACCTCCCAACCTAGTGTCTCACACTTAGTAGGTGCTCAGTAAACATATACAAAATGAATGAGTGAATGAGAAATGTTGAGGTACTCTGTGTACAGCACTTTGTGAAGCTTCATCGGGGAGCCCACCAAAGGCAGAGACGGGTGCAAACTTTGGTAAGCAGTTATTTGCATTTGTGGAGCTGGTCAGCCCTTAATACCCATCTGATCTGCTTTATAAATAATGAAAGAAGTGTGGGGGTGGGGTAGGTATCGCTGAAGAATAAACATAATGAACAAAGGCACAGAAGTGGGAAAAGAAGAACATATGAGAGGGTCTCAGGTGACTTTGAGGTCACATCAGCCATAGACCATTTCCATCTTCCTTGCCAGTCCGAGGCCTATGGTGCTTCCAAGTTTTATCTCAAATGCCATTTATTTGATAAGGCTTTTCATGTTTCCTAGACAACAGTATCTATCCTTCAAGTCCCTTTAGAATGCTATACTTTTTTTCATGGAACCGGCCTATTCTGAATTGTAGTAATTTATCTCACACACTCAACTGTAAACTCCCTGAAGGGGAGCTCTGTGCTTTACTCATCCTTGCACCTTCTGTGCAACATGGAAATTGAGCATATGATAGGTACACATTATTATTAAATACTACTATTTTATTCTTGATTTTAGAGTGAATAAATTCATCAGTGATGCAAGCAAGGTATACGATAAGTGAAGAAAGATCCAATTTTTGGGTTTTGTGTACCTACCATCTTGCTCTGTTTGGCTTTATGGCCTAAGATAGCTAGCCCCTGGAAATCTACGAGTGTCTCTGGGGCATGAAGACTGTGTGTGAAGTTTAGATACTGCAAGAAGCAAAGTGGTACTTTCCATTACTTTTAAATCAACAACAAAATAGTTAAATTTTTTACTTATAAGCTAGAGAACAAAACCATCATTTGAATTAGAAGTTGAAAACTTTGTGAACATAAGGTTGTGTTCCTTCCCCTTTTGCTGTTTCTGCCCACTGGGGAGAGCTGAAGTAGCCATGAAGTAGACTTGAAACATCTGAAAGCTCCAGTTCCCTTCTGGCTGTGCCTTGGGTCTGTGCTGGCTACTGCCTGTCACTGCTTCTAGAAGGTGAAACAGTGCAAAAAGCCAAGAGATTTTTGTTTCTCATAGCTTAGCTATGTAGCCTGGGATAACTCAGTTAATTTATGCAGACCTTATTCTCATAATTTTTTAAACAATGCACTTCAATTAGATGATCTTTAAGATCCTATCTTATATTTCTAGGATTTTCTGGCATTTTAAGAAAAGCAAAGAGAGAGATGATTGTCGTAAAATTTTTCTTTCAATATTATGCTCATCACTAGTCTTAGTGCAAAGGGATCTATTATGGCTGAGCTTTCCATAATATAAAACACAAGAAAATTCATAAGCATTATTTCCTTTTGAGCTTCTGCTTTATTCTATTGGTTCAGATTTTGCCAAGTTCCGTAGGTTGCATATTTTACCCAGAAATGACTGCTATATGTGCCAATAGAGATGAAAATCAAGAGGCCCAGGTCAGTTCTTTTTTTTTTTTTTTTTTTTTTTTTTTTTTTTTTTAATTTCAAAAAGTCAATATGTTCTATTATCATTTTCAGCATATTCTAAAATAACTCGAACTCAATTCCTTAATTGTGTCACTATAGTTACATACTATTTAATAGGGGGGAAATATAAATGATTTAAATCTCTTTGAATTCTTAACACCACCATTTATGTCATCATTTCTAAATGTACTAAAAGTATTAATTAATTTTGGGGAGTGGGAGGCAATATAAATTGCTTTTGCTCTGAAATTTTAAGACGTCCCTTCAAATAGCTGAAGAGACCAAAGAAGAGTATGAAATTAGAAATAAAAATCCACAATGAATCTTCTACTTAGAAGAAAGCATTTAAGTGTGGAGAGGTGACCCAGCAGAGAGAAGAATGTAAAGCAAAGGGAGATGGTAAAAGCACAAGTTTGTTGTTAGTTTTGTTCTTCTTCAATTTTGAAAATCTATAGATTGAATTCTTCTTCAATTTTGAAAATCTATAGATTGAATTTTTATTTTGCAAAGTAGTTCATTTTATTGTTATAAAATATAATGTCACATTTTGAATAATTTTAAACTTTAGATATTTTGAAAATTTTTAAATTTGAATTCTGTTAAATGGAATTAAATTTAAAATATATTTAACTCCATCTGTAATTGCAAAAGCTGAAATAATAATAATTTTATAACACTAGTGATTAAATAATTAATTCTCACTCATTTAAATTCGTACTTACTTCATTTTTCATGGAACTCTTACCTGAACCCATTTGCTCCTCCATTTCCACATATTAAAAAAAAGTCCATCCAATAACTTTTATCTATTGTTAATTTTTCTCTACATGAGATTGCTTATATAATAGCAAATTAAAACTGTTCAGTTCATCACTAATAAGATTCTAGTAGATAATTCTCCAAAGTTTTTAGTTCCACTTTTTTATATAACCATTTTGCTCTATAAATACTTAATGTAAAATTAGACAAAGTGGTTATATAATTTGTTTAAAAATTGGCTTTAATTTAAGAGTGGACTAAAATATGCACACACACACACATCCAATAAAGTAAAGTATGTAAAATAAGCAAAGGAAAAACTTCGTCACCAATTATTGTTTTTAACTTTGAGCTGGGATGAGCTGTCCCCTACTGTGTGGGGACCACTCTGCTGATCTTAACCCCATAGGCACTTTGACTTAAAGATATGATTAATCTTAATTCTTACCTATGCATCCTGAAATGTCCCAGAGTTACATCCTCAGATAGTATGTTTCTTCTTGGGAAACTTTGGGATAAAAGAGAATTTATGATATTTTAGCAAAAAGTTACATATGCAAGAAAACAAAGTAAGATCAAGTAGGAAAGTGTAGACCAGAACATGAATTGTGTTAAAACTTCCAAAGACTGTCCTCTGGAGCAGAAATTGTTTTGGGAAAGAAGACTTCAAAACCTAAAGACACAGGCTTCAAGTTATTTCTGTCAGGTTGAAAAAGCTGATCACAGTGGGGAAAAGACATTTTCATTTTCAACCACAAAATTGCTCTTCATTACTGCAAAACAATGAGGAAAGCAAAACTGGAAGCTAGCCAGGCACTGCTAGTTCTTCTTTGGGTGTGAATTTGTTCACATAGCTCTAAGTTCAGAACATAACGTTATATTCTAGAGATGCCATGGTGTATTGTTAGGGGTTGTAATGTTACATTAAGGAACATTCATTTCACAAAAGTAGTATTAGCTGCAAAAATACAACAAATACTATGTGCGTGTACTATAAACACACACACACACACACACAGACACACACACACTATAGAAAATATGAGAGAGAGAGAATTTCTGAACTTCTCATGTGTTTGGGGTCTCTGATGTAAGTGGGGTTCTAGTAAGTAGGTTATTTTTTGTTGTTAATCTGTCTCAAATAGATTTAAGTATTAAACAGACTGAAAGAACCTAGAAGGGTAGAGGACAATTTCTTCCTCCCCCAACATACCATTTTAAAAAGCCACCAAAAACTAGAATGCTATTATAAATACCTTCACTCTATTTAGAGGCAGAATTTCCTTGACACCTGATTTACCTCTCAAGTAGGAGAGAAGGGTATGGATTATTCTCTGTGAATTTTTCCTCCTACCGTAACTATTCAGATTAATTATTGGATAGAATGTCCCAAATTTGCAACAAGGCCTGCATTTCTGAGCTTAGAGTGTGGCATAGATTATTTTGTCAAAAGTAATTGAACAGTGAGGCAGTCCTTATTTTTTTAATCCCTATTTCATTTGTCGGTATTTTATTAATGTCTCTAAGACCTACAGATAACAATCTCAGCAGCATACTTAATATAGTTGCCTGTGGGCTAATCTGCCCTTTTGGACTTACAGAGAGTTGAGGTGTGGAGAAAGTAGAGTTGAATGCAAAGCAATAGAGCTTAACACTGTGACTTGAAGTGACTGGACTCATTTGTAGCACCCTTATGCCATTTTATGCATATTGATTTGTTCTTTTCATCTGAGTTCAAATCATCCCTGGGTTAGAAACTTTTTATGTCTTTCATACTTTTTTCATAGCATTCAGGATATCTCTGCACATAGCAGGCATTCAAATACATGCTTAATAATTAAGGAGGCCATTTCAGTGTTGATATATAATAATAATAATTATATATATATATATATATATATATATTTTTTTTTTTTCAATCATCATGAAAGACTGGACATTCTGTTGGCTATTTGACTGGGTCCTGTTAAGAAAGCTTCAGGGATTCTTGAGCCAGTGACTTGCCATGTAGTCTTGGTAGAAACAGCTCGAGTCTGCAGTTCTGTGCCATGAGGAAGGCTGAACTTACTTTTGGACCATCAACTTCAGAACTCGGCTAGCATCCCCAGTAGTGCCAAGTAACAACTTGGTCTTCTCAATCCTTAAAAAATATGACATACAGGAATGAAATGGCATTTTCATTTTGAAATACATTTCCAACAATATTTTATGGGGAAGTTTCTTGAAGAAAGAATAAATCTTGTTCCCATTTTGAAAGCAAAGTGATTTGCTTTTTGATTTCGACAGCTGAGTACTTCTTTATTTCTAGGCATTTCCTCAGGCCAGTCTTCGCTCCAGTCTCTTCCCTGCATAGCAGGCTTTCTCTGACCTCAGTTAATAGAGGATACAAATGCACTGTGGGAAGGCGAGTTACCTGGGCTACAGGATGAGTGGAGGAGGAAAGAAAAGACTTTCATTTCTACAAGAGAATGTGGAGAGGGGCTTGTGAAGATTATGTGTAAATGACATTGGGAAAATATTCTTAATGGATTTTAACAACAATATCTTTGAGAAGTACATAAAAAAGTAGACATTTATTTTCTTAATGTAAGTTTAGTATATTTATTTCAAAATGATTTATGAACTTCACCCCTTTACAAAATCCCTTTAGGTATTTATTTATGTTTGTAGTGTCACTAGTTTTTAGAATAAGTCTCAAAAAACACTGACTTTGCAGTTCCTCGCTTGAATATTTTGAGTATCCATTTTTTTTGGAATGTAACCTAAAAATAATCCTATAAAGTTTCACTCAATTGAGTAGTACATTCAAAGCTATTAAAGAAAATAATAACTCAGTTTGTTTTTATCCACCAATAAGCATACCTCAACTGGTAGCTATAATCCATTCATCAACCAACTGGAGGGTCTGTGTTCTGCACAGCTGGTAGTGTTATTCTTCAAGGCTTTTAAATCTTCCTTTTGTTATACATTAGTGGAGAGGAAAATCAAAGGAGTGTCATTTTTAGAAGCATTGTGGCTACAACTTAGCTGATATGTTTTGCTAATCTAGGACAAATTTTTAATGCAAAGTAATTCACCATTACCCATTCTAAAAACTGACACCAGCTTTAATTTAGATGGGAATCTTTTTATACCTTGAGGCTACCATGTTTTAGTTTAGATGCAAAAAGGGTATCTAAAAATGTTCAGGCTCTCACAACTGGGAAATTCCCTGGGGATATTTGGTGGCGAGTTCTGAAGGTGACAGTTTGCGGAGTTCTTAAGGGAAATTTTGGCATTGCTGTGAAGACCAGTGTTTCTCAAAATTTAGTGTGCGTCTAAATAACCTGATGGGCTTGTTAAAACACAAGTTTCTGGACCTCAACTCCAGAGTTTCTGATTCAGAAATTGAGATGGCAAGCTTTCTACTTCTAACAAGTTCCCATGCGATGCTGCTCATCTCGAGATTACCAATGTCCAACCTTGGCCCAGGATGGCTTTAATGTGGCCCAACACAAATTCTTCCCCCCCACCCCCCAACACAAATTCTTTTTTTTTTTCCCCCAACACAAATTCTTTAAGCATTATGAGAGGTTTTTTTGAGTTTTTTTTTTTTTTTTTTTTTTTTTTTTTTTTTTTTTTTTTTTTTTTTTTTTTTTTTTTTTTTTTTTTTTTTTTTTTTTTTTTTTAGCTCATCAGCTCTTGTTAGAGTTAGTGTATTTTATGTGTGGCCCAAGACAATTCTTCTTCCAATGTGGCCCAGAGAAACCAAAAAGTTGGACACCACTGGTCTAGAATATATCCTAAAGCCATTAGAGATACCCTAGCCTCTTGGCAGATCTGGTTATGTTAAATGAGAAGAGCAATGGAATTAAACAGGATGGAGAGAAACAGAGATGCTCTCTGGTTGATTGGTCAAGCCACACATAGAAATGGATGAAATTAGAAAAGCTAGAGCCCTCTTTCTATGCTCCTGGGATTTATCTTTATTTAGCTCCATAAATGAAAACAAATTGACATTTATATGATAGCTAAGTTTAAGGCCAGCATGAGCGTTTCTGGCTATCCACTGTTATTTTAAATGTTTCAGACACCGTGGGAGCAAGTGCAGAAAAGCAGACTCATGATTTCTGCACAATACAAGGAAAAGGATTCCAGATAATACACTTCACACAAAGACATTCCTTTCTATTAAAGCAGGTTAGAAGATACAGTGTAATGCAGCAGCAATTATTTTAGGGAGAAAAAATACATAAAGGTCCTTTTCATAACTATTTCCAGACCTAAATATCTTTACCACTATTTACCAATGCAGTTGAAATGTGGGTTATTTCATTTGGGAACATTTCTTACTCAAGGAAAGGTAAGAAACAGTGTGTACAACATGTGGGTTTCATAAAAAGGTACCTTTGTTCAATACATGTAAACAATTTGTCCCCACCCCCATCGACCTTCAGCAAGCAAGGATGATGGTCTTTGTGCCCAAGGTAAGGTGCACATATGAACATTTTGGTTGTATTTTCTGGGTACTATTAGTCAAAAAGGAGAATGCTGATTTACAGTCAACAGTTTCAACAAGTGACCCCTGGCAGAAAGGCTCTGCTTTTTCAGCTGGCGCTGTTGTTAAAGTTCAGAGGAATAGCTCATCTGTCTCTATTTCAGGCGTCTGGCAAATGGAGAACTGTTTCAGCATTCTCCATTCCACTAAACACTTACAGATGACTTCCATATTCTGGAGCATCTGCTGGTTATCTCATTTCTCTCATTTTGGGTTATTTTCCCAGTTGTGTTTTGAAAAGATTCCCTCTCTAGCTTTTATTTTGTAACCGCATTATTGTTGCTGTCGTTATTTTGGACAAAATCAGCAGATGTGCCTGGTGTTACCCCATGAGATAGTCCAAACCTGTGGATAATCTTAAAACAGGAATGGTAATTCTTAAAAAAGGAAACAAAACAAATAAAGAAATAAGTTAAAAGCCCAGCTGAATCACAACTGTAAAATATGTTCAGGAAATGATTCATGGACTGAAAGTAAACAGTCATCAATAATGTTGAGATCTTTTTTTGAAAGTTCTTATAAACAACACAGTACTCAAATTCTATACACATGTAGTTGCTATATATGATGCTTATATGTAATATAAATGTTACAACTTGTTATAAATAAATAATACTCATTCTTACCCTTACTGATGTTTTATCAGGTACAGATCTTTGTTCTATACCTTCTAAAACATGAAAACAGCCAAATATCTGGTTCTTCCAAAGGGAATTTTTCTTTATTTCCATAAAAGACAGACACATGTAACTCATAATATACTCATTGCAACTACTTAATTTGCTTTTAAGAGCACATGAATGGTGTTCTGCATATATTAAGGCTTTTCTTACTTCTGGTTAATCAGATATATGGGGACACTTACACATGAATTTGAATAGTAATGTGTTTATTTAAAATCAGGGTGACTAATGCCATTAAAATTGTGATCTTGACTTGATTAATGCCCAATGAAAATTTCTTTGATGAAAACTGCTAATTGGACAACAAGGATGGGTGTTCTAATTGCAATCATTTCCTTCAAAAAGAGAAAGCACAATGGGCATGTGATTAGATAAGAGTCTTGTTTTCTTAATTTTTGACATCTTAAAATACAGAAAAGATGAAAGAACGATGTAAAAAACACCCAGCACAAGATACAATATGAAAACATACCACAGTTAACATTTGTCCTGTCATTTTTTAAAGAAACAAAAATGCAAATTTAGTCAGGCCCCTGCAACCACTCCTGCCCTTCCATTACCTATTCTCCTTTCCCAGAGAAAACTTCCACCGTGAAGTTGATGTACTTGGTTTCCAATCCATTTATTTTATACACATATATGACATATTTATTTGAGCCAATATTTTTTATTGGCATTGTGACAATAAAAAATAAAACTCAAAAAAAACCTACTATTCTCTTGTATATGAGAATTAGACAACAGCTTATATTATAAAGCCAGGGAAACCCCATTTAAGAAGTCATGGTGCTATGGTCTGAATGTTTGTGTCTCTTCAAAATGCGTATGTTGAAATCCTAACTCCCAAAGGTGTTAGTATTAGGAGGTGGGGCCTTTGGGACATGATTAGGTCTCCATGGTGGAGCCCTCATGAATGGGATTAATGTCCTTATAAAAAAGAAAGGCTCAAGAGAGATCCCTCACCCCTTCCACCATATAAGGATACAATGAGAAGTCTGGGACTCAGAAGAGGGTCCTAACACGACCATGCTGGCACCCAGATCTTGGACTTGTAGCTTCCAGAACTGTAAGAAATGAATTGATGTTGCTCAAAAGCCACCTGGTCTGTGGTATTTTGTTACTGCGGCCAGAATGGACTAAGGCACACAGCTTTCCTTGTCTTTGCAATCTCTAGTAGAACATACAGCAGTGACAACCAGAGGAACATTTGTCTCCACCTTCCTTGTGATCACCCATTATATGCAAAGATTAATTTGGGGGGCTGGACTGTGCTTGGACAGATCAGGGACAGAGGATGCAGGTTAGCACATTTAAAAGTGTCAGGGAAACAAAACCATCGTGTTCTTTGTGAAAATGGGGCAAAATGGATTTCAGCAGCAGCTTGAGAAAACACTTTTGCCATCTTGAGAAGGGGGTTGGGTTGTCATACTGGCATGGACTCCTGCTCAGAGAAATATTGATTTCTGCCCTGTGTTTCAGAGGATGCCACTATTGATGACAACTTTTGTCTTTGTATAATAGTGAAGTAGAAAAAGAGTGAGCCAAGTGTCCTTGCCATGTTTTAGGGAAAGTACAGATTGTTTTTTTGTTGTGGTTGCTGCCAGATACTGTCTAGAGGTTACACCTAGCCTAACAAGAAAGAGTCCCTACCAATCTGGTTGCTCTGTGTCTTACTGAATACTGTTTCCTGAGTATTTTCAAGAATTTGACACCTCTTCTGAATATGACAGACCATGTTTCCGTTCATGTAGTGGAACACCTCATACAGGGGCTTTGAGTTACCTGGAGATTTCTCTGATAGTAACTGCTTAGCCAAAGAACACCCAGCCTCCTCATATCTCATTAGGTAGTGATTCTTCCCTACTATTAAGTATGGGTTGTATGAGTGAGCCAGAAAAAGGGGGAGGTTTATAGCAATAGATCAGGAATAAAAAACAAATACCCTTAGGGGCCAACATCATGAACAATACAATCCAACAGCAAACATACAATGATCTACCCTGTTATTTTTGGAAAACCAAAAAGAAAAAAAATTTCAAAGTATGTCTTTATTATCTCTTCTATGAATACAGCTTGTAGCTAAAAGACTTTTTTCACTACTCATTTATGTTAGCTGTAAAGAATACTACCTTAAATTTTATCAGTTCATGTTTATACAATCCTATCTTATGCTCTAACACCCCAACCATGGAGAAAATGCCTTGTTAATAAGTTATAGGCGCACAGATGATATAAATTAGAAAAATAATGTCATGGCTGTTTAATGACAATTCTAGGTTTATAGTGTATTTGTACTAAAAATGTATATATGTGTATCAATTAGTGACTCAAACAGATCCATGTTTTTGAATGGAAAACAAGAAACTTCAAAAGGTGTAAAGGGAGGTGAATGGATGATATATTTTAAATCCAGTAGTGAAGAAATTTACCTATTTATTTATATGATTCTTTTTCTCCAACTGTGCTGAATCAAACTTGTTAGGCATGCTTAAAAATATCATACAGAGGTGTGATTCTGCTAAGAAAATGTTTTTACAAGGCTGTAAACTTTGTTCTGAGACTTTTTAGGATAGTTCATGATTGAGAATTTCAATTAGTGCATTGTGTCATGAAGTTTTATTTATGTTAAGCCTCCCTTTGCTTAGCTCAATGAAAAATCACCTTTTATCTGACTTATATTCTCATCATAGCTGTGTGATATGGTAAATGTAATGCTCACAAACACCTGGAAGTTGAACAACTCTTAAAGACATCCTTGCATTTTCACTTTATTTGTTTTTGTTTATTATTATGGAAAACTGAGTAAGAACCCCAAATTCCAGAACTATAGTTTCTGACAGAATGCACTACCAGTACAGACTATTGCTTTCTGGTATTTCAATGGCTAGAAAGGTCTGATTATACCATGAGAACCTTCACTGTTCTTAGTGATGCCTGGCATCTCAGTTTGTTTTTAAATACATCCCCTTCAAGGTAACATTTTACATGATCACTGTTATTCCAGATATAACACATGGCAGAAATTTTTCTAAGAGGTTTTAGTTACTTATGAGCTTGAGTAATGGGAATAATTTAGAAGTTGAAAGCCCAAGAGTAAATATTCACATACTTGGCAGTTTTATCTAATCTTAGATTTGGATTCATGGACTGAGTGAATATTATGTGGATATTATGAGTGGATCTTTTATCTTTCTCTGAATCGTGAGAGTATATATATCATATAGCATTCAATTTGGGTAACAGCTTCTCTAAGGTTCTCTTTTGTTTACTATAGAATTTCTCAGGAGCTATCTCAATTTCAACACAACATTTTACCTGTCTCTTCTTTAAAGCAAACCATCAGGCGTGGGGGTGGGGTTTTAATTACTATTCCACCTTATATATAAGATGAATTTATTATATGTTTACATATCTGACTCTACCACTATTGAAAAATAACCTTAAAGACATTTAATAGAGATCATTTTATTTTGTATTTGCTTTAGTGTGTGTATCTCAATTAATGTTTGAATGAAACAAGGGAATATAGTGCAGGTTACATTAGCCTATTTACATGAGGACATATGTCAGGTATTAATCATAAATGTTGTTTGAGTGAATGAATAGAAGTGAAAAATCAGAAGACTTCACTTTTAATAGCCTTTGACACAGACCTCATGGACAATATTATTAAAAATAACACCAGATAATATTTTTATTGTTTGTGTATGTACCAATTTGTCTCTATAATATTTTCACCATTAGACTAAAATTTAAGTTTCTTTTCTTTTTTTTTTTAGAGATAGTTTATTGAGGAGAAAGTACACTCCAAAGAGGTAGGAGCGGGCTCGAGCAAAGAAAGTGGCTCAGGAGCCTAAAATTTAAGTTTCTTAAAAGAAACAAATGATATTATTTTGTTGAATTTACTGCTTTTTATAATTTTTGAGAATGCCTACTAGCATCAAGGATTATTGAATACATATTGTTTACTGCCTAAATTGATTAAAATAAATCAATTTGATTTGCCCATATTTTAAAAAGTTAACATTTTGATCTACATTTCCTTATACCTGCAATAATACTCCTTCTCTCCGTCAACCTAAATAATCAATGAGCAAATCCTGACTTAGATAAAAATCTTTCTTTATACTACTTTTAAGGGCCTGTCAAGATACCTAGAAGTAACATGGATGCAGCTATTTATTACAGTTCTTGCTTAATAATTCAAACATTACCAATGCTCATTCTCTACAGAATTTCATTTCTTTACCTCATGTAGGCAGTAAGGCCTTTGAAAGCAAGTTGTCCCCTCACTCTGATATTACACATAACTGGAATTCAAATGGCTGTGCTGTGAAACGTGAATGTTACTCCTTATACTTACAGAGCTTCACTCTTTGAGGAACTCGAAGAGCTTCAAAACATGATCTTGTTAATCTTCATAATATCCCTTCTAGGAAGTAACACAACATTTTAATGTAAGAAAATCCAGGTGCAGTGCTGAAAATGCCAACTAGCGTTATTAGATGGAATTTTTTAAAGATTTGAAATCTCTTCTAAGATTTTTTTGTTGTTTATACTAGTATATTTCAAACTTTAGGCTTTTCAGTGCTGTGTTTAGTGCTTGGTAAGCTTAAAATGATCCAGTTGGTATTTTCAACCCAAAGAACACTTGTTTTTCTTTTAACAGAGGTTTGGCTGCATATATATTCTTTTTACTTTTCTCAAATTACCATATACAGCTTGTTTGATTATAGGTGAAATGTGACCAACCTTTGGGATTTTGATCAATTAATCTCAACTACTTTAATAAATAAGTGGCTCTTCAACATGCAAAGACTGGTATAAATTTTGATGGCAATGCAAATAATCATAATGGATAATTCTTCTGCACCCTAAACCATTTCCTTGATTCAGTCATTTTATTTTTCTGTTTGCCTTCAGTTTAATCATACTCCAGTCTATGTCATCACAACTGCTTAGATGCTCTTTTCAAAATGCTTAAATACTTGCAGGGTGGCCTTGCACACCAGATTGTCATGATAATCATGAGACATTGTGTCATGTCTCACCATGTTTTCAGGTAGTTTTCCTGCCAATAGCAAACCGACACACGGATTCATCATTTACCTGAGATATAGTCCTTATTACCTAAACTAAACATCACATCAAATTCTTTCATGCATTCACATAAACTGTTCCCTCTTCTTTCAACATAAGTCCATCTTTTCTTTGTCTGGCTAAGTTCTACTCAGTTTTCAAGATTCAGATCAAGAACTACCTATATCATAATCAATTAATATACTATAGTTGTTGGTTTAATATTTTTTCTCATGCCAATAGACACTGGTTTTTTGAGGAAAAAAACAATATACTATTCATGTTTGAATCTCAATATCTAGAATGGTACCTGACATAGAGATGCTAAAAATGGTTCTATTAAAAAATAATTATCTTCTTACAATATATAAACTTAAGAGTTTCAAGAAATTATTACTAATATTCAGCATCTAAGTTTCATATTAACAAATTAATACTTAAATAAAATAACTGGGACAAATATTTAGACTTAGTTATTCTATCCATGACAGTGAAATTTTCATATGGTAAAAGTTGATGTTAACTAAGCAATATAGAATTGTTGAGCCTTTCCCAATGCAGCTGATACTCATTAAGATAAACCACATTTTAGACTACCTATAATTAAAAGATAATGCCTCAGGCCTCAATTACTCATTAAATTCTCTGTAAGTTGTCTAGTAAAATCGTGGTCCTTTTCAGAGGTTGTCCTTTAGCTCACCTCCACTTTAAAATGGAAAGTCTATTCTTCATACAGATATCTTCTGCAATATCTTAAAAGAATGTCACCCTTCCCCTCCAGTTGGTATAATATCAAATCATGTACATCTGTCTTTAATTAGCAACATAAAACATTTTATAAAATATTTAAGGGTAAGAAATAATGCTTATGGAATGCAGCTTGAAAGATTTGGAGCCATCTAATCTTAGTCTACGTAGATGTTATCTGGGAATAAAGCCGTGCCACTGGCGTGCAATGTACAACGTTTTGGCCCCTTGTAGGTTTCTTTGTGCTTTGGCATTATGCCTTCAGTTTGCAGTTTCCAATAAAAGGCATTATAAGAAACTGTTGTGTGGAACCTGCTGTTGTCTTCATTGCCAAAGGCTCTTTTGCAGACATCAAGCGTTATGTGAGGGCATTTCAAATGTGACTGCTCATGAGAACCACTTGGAGAACTTGCTAAAATATAGATTCCTTCTGACTGACTGAATCAAAATCTCTGGAAATAGTCGTTGAGAGGAGTATTTTTGTAAAACCTTTTTATTTTGAAATAATTTTAGATTCATGTTTACAAGTTTTAAAAATAATGAGTTATTTTGTTCTAGTCCCTCAGCTTTACCCGATGTTAGCATCCTAACTTTAACATCTAAAAACAATGATCCGAACCAGTAAATCGACAAGGCATAATACTATTAACTACAAACCTTAATTTGGATTTCAGTAGCTTTTACATGCATTTTGGGGTATATTATTTAAAGAAATTTTATCTTATTTATAAAATGGTGTCACCACCACCACAATTAGAATGCATGGTTCCATCAACCTGCCAAACCTTCCCGTGGTAGCTTTTGTACCCACACTCTACCCCCAGTCAAAATTCTCTGTGACCACTAATCTGTTCTCTATTTCCAAGGTTTTATCATTCCAAGAAGTTGCATCAAAGGAATCATATAGTATATAGTTTGGGGGGACTGGCTTTTTTTTCACTCAGCGTTAATTCCCTTGAGATCCATACCTGCTGCGGTATCTATCAATACTTTGCTTTTTATTCTTGAATAGTTTTATACTGCATGGATGTGCCATAGTTTATCTATTCACCTATTAAAGTATAGTCAGGTTCCAGTTTGGGACTATTACAAATAAAGTAGCTATGATTATGTGTATATGGGTTTTTGTGTGAACATAAATTTTTATTTCTCTAAGGTAAATACAGTCCACATTCCAATTGACCCTATACTGTCCTTTATAGCATTTCCCCCTCACATTTTCCTTTTGAATAATAATTGCTTTGTTCAGGAGATAGTAATTGCCTTCTACCCTCCAGCACTGTCATGTAGAGCTATCATTTCTGATAAAAATCTGTTGTTACTTCCAACATTTGTTGCACTGATAATATCCAGGAAGTTCTTTTCCTCATGGTTGTGTGTTGAGTGTTCTTTTTTTTGGAATTACATCTCTTTTGTTACGGTTTATGCCCTTTTTTTACAGTGTAGATCACAAGAAAGGATGCTTAATTGTTAAAAGTGTGTTTTATATGTCAGAAAGTATCTTGATTCTACATCCCACTTGATTGATCTTTTAGTTAAGTTCTAACTTGAAAATAATTTCCCTCAAAAAAATTTTTTTAATTCATTTTTATTGTTAGACTTATTGGGGTGACATCTGTTAGCAAGGATTACATAGGTTTCAGGCATACAGTTCTACAGTGCATTGTCAACTTGATGTATAATAAGTTCACCACCTAATGTGAAATTTTGAATATATTACTCCATTGTCTTTTTACTTTTGCCTTTGCAGTTCAAGTTTAGTGCCATTCTGATTCCTAAATCCTTTGTATTCAACTGTTGTGCATATGTGTGTGTACGTTTAAATTCTATTTCGGTGTTAATATTGCCATTTGCAACAAAATGGATAGACCTGGAGATCATCATGCTTAGTGAAATAAGCCAGACAGAAAAAAACAAGGAACTGTATGATTTCACTTATATGCGGAATATAAAACTGAAAGCAAAGAAGAAAAGTGAACAAACAAATAACCCATGGACACAATCA